>VYZT01053068.1:26643-49030 GCA_013400735.1 Pomatostomus ruficeps
AATAATAATAATAATAATAATAATAATAATAATAATAATAATCCATATATAATATATATACTATAAGGTATAAAATATAAAATAGAATATATGTTATATAATATATAATATTATAGTAATGCTATTATATAATTATAATATAATTATTATAATAATCCATAAATAGACCTAAGATTTTCACTTGTACAGAAAGCAGAGCTGCCAGGCTTGGTGTGAGTGCAGTCATTTCCAAGCTGCTGATATCTGCCTTTCTCATCTGCATTCCCCAGCGTGAGACAGCTTTAAATGCCCCACAGGGAAGGGAAGGGAACTCCTGATTTTTCAGTTTGCAGGGTTAGAACCAGAGATGCCTTTTTTCACACGAGACAATTTACAGCCACAGACAATTCTGGGTTTTTTCATCATTATTTAATTACTTTTAGGCTTTTTCACGTTACTGGAGGAAAGCTTAAGNGGTTTTTTGGGTTTTTTTTTACCTTAACTGTGATCTTTCTATTTCCAGAATACATAAACGAGATGGTGTTGATATAAGGGAGAAACAAATCTTAGCGGTGGCACCAGAGAGGGAAAAATTGGGAGCAGGAAAATATTTTCATGTAGATTGACAGCAAAGTGCACATCACTAACTCCTTAGGCAATCAACTTTTGTTACTCCTCCTTTTCCAAACAGTGCCAGAGGCAAACGAGATGACAAACGATTTCCCAGGAAAACTTCCTGCAATTCAAAACATTTTTTACAGTTGTCATAACATAATAATAATAGTGGTAATAATAATAATAATAATAATAATAATAATAATAATAATAATAATAATAATAATAATAATAATAATAATAATAATAATAATAATAATAATAATAATAATAATAATAATAATAATAATAATAATAATAATAATAATAATAATAATAATAATAATAATAATAATAATAATAATAATAATAATAATAATAATAATAATAATAATAATAATAATAATAATAATAATAATAATAATAATAATAATAATAATAATAATAATAATAATAATAATAATAATAATAATAATAATAATAATAATAATAATAATAATAATAATAATAATAATAATAATAATAATAATAATAATAATAATAATAATAATAATAATAATAATAATAATAATAATAATAATAATAATAATAATAATAATAATAATAATAATAATAATAATAATAATAATAATAATAATAATAATAATAATAATAATAATAATAATAATAATAATAATAATAATAATAATAATAATAATAATAATAATAATAATCCATATATAATATATATACTATAAGGTATAAAATATAAAATAGAATATATGTTATATAATATATAATATTATAGTAATGCTATTATATAATTATAATATAATTATTATAATAATCCATAAATAGACCTAAGATTTTCACTTGTACAGAAAGCAGAGCTGCCAGGCTTGGTGTGAGTGCAGTCATTTCCAAGCTGCTGATATCTGCCTTTCTCATCTGCATTCCCCAGCGTGAGACAGCTTTAAATGCCCCACAGGGAAGGGAAGGGAACTCCTGATTTTTCAGTTTGCAGGGTTAGAACCAGAGATGCCTTTTTTCACACGAGACAATTTACAGCCACAGACAATTCTGGGTTTTTTCATCATTATTTAATTACTTTTAGGCTTTTTCACGTTACTGGAGGAAAGCTTAAGAATTTCAGGAATTCCTTGGTTTCTCTGCCCAGAGCTGTTGCCAGGTGAGGCCTGACACCCTGGCATGGAATCCCAGAATGGTTTGGGTTGGAAAGGACATTAAATCTCATGTCATTCCACCCCTGCCACGGGCAGGGACCCCTTCCACCATCCCAGGCTGCTCCAGGACACTCCCAGGGATGGGGAATCCTCAAGCTGAGAGCGGCCTGAGCACTGAGAGGTGAGAGAAACGCTGCTGCACCTGCAGTGTTTGCAGAGCCCAGCAGGGCCCTGCTCCCCCCGGGTCAGGATGGAAACACAGCAGGGGCTGGGGAAAACTCCCACTGAAATCCCTGCCCAGCCGCCCGAAAAGTGTCCCCAGAGCTGCTCGTGACACCTTGGAAGAGTCACCCCCAGCAGCCGAGCCACGCTTCCCCAGCCAGCATTCCTGGGCAGTTTGTTTATGGGAATATTTGAATATTTCCTAAAGCTGCTGATGAGAAGCTGAATTATCTTTATCCACGTCACAGGGCCATAAAGAAAGAATTCCCAGTTCCTCTTTGGTCCAGGCTGCCTGCAGCGTCCAGGAACTGCTCAGGAAATGCAGGGATGGCTGTGATGGTCAATCCCTAAAGCAGATTTTTGGGAATTAAAGTCACCTCTCACAGCAAACCCACCCAAGTCTGCTCAGAGGCCTGAAGTTAGAATTGCTCTCTGGGAGGATGCAGAGACTGCTGCTCCTAAATAGATTTTTAAAAAAAAAAAAATCAGTCAAAATGCAATTACAGACTCTTAACAGCAGCTTACCCAACGGTCTGGAATTTTGTGCTGAAGGAGTAAAAAGTTCTGGATGACAGGACAGGAGCAGGACAGATCCTGCAACAGAATCTTTTGTCCTTGTGTGGTGCCTGAAAAGCTGTGCAGGCATCTGAGGGGAGCACTCCTGAGCCTGTCATTAATTCCCAGCGCTGCTCTGCTGGGTTCTTCCCAGCCAGGAAAGAGAGGAGCTCCAATAAAACAAACAGCAACCAGGTATGGAATGAGAACTGAACACATCCAGCAGCTGAAGGGCTTTTCCTTTGCCAGATTGATAGCAGGGAGAATGGTGAGTGCATTTCCATGGTCAGCTCTGTGTTTAGTTTTAATGCTGTTCTCCAAAAGCAAATTATGATTTCGGGCATGGCGAGTGTTGAAATTGGGTATTGTTCCTTGTTCTTTGGTTTAAAGGACAGAAATATTTAGCTGCAAGCACCTAAGACAGGTGAGCCATTTTGCTAAGAGCAAAACATTCACCTGTGCGTGGTGAAGAGTGACACAAACACCAAGAGCCACTGCTCAAAATCTGCTTCATGCTGAGCTTGCTGATAAACTAAATTATACTGCAGACAAATCTATTTTGTGCTGAGATTTGAAGAGTTCAAATAGATCCCAAGATTTATATTTAGATTTTTTTAAAAATGAGTGTTAATATATTAAAAAAAAGAACTTTTAAGAACCTTCCCGTTCCTCCTATTTCTCTTCTGCACCTGCTTTTCATTGCAGTAGCCACAGGCTGTAATGAGGAGCAGTGTGAGTGCGAGCCCTGGCACAAAGGGAGCTCTGTCTGAGGCACTTAGCCATCCACAGGACATGATAGCTCCCATTTCCTCCCCTGCGCCGCCTTCCCAGAGCTCTGACAGAAACCACATTGCAGGACTGGCGAGATCCTCCAACCTGATTGACAAATGGCAATTACCTTGATTAGGTTTCCCCAAAAAAAAAAAACAACAACCCAACCCAAACCAAAAAAATAAAAAAAAAACCAACCAAAAAACCAAAACCAAAACCACACAAAACAAAAAAAACCAAAAAAAAAAGGAAAAAAAAGGAAAAAAGTGTGAGAGATGTGAACCAAAAATTCAAAAATTTACCTGTTTTGTTCCAGCTTGGTAAACTGGAACTCGAGCATATCTTGTCTGCCCACAGATCCACAGATCTGCTCTCAAAACAAACCTGATTCTCTTCACTAGGAAATTGGTCACCTGAGATAAACTTCCCTGTTCTTTTCAGCAGTGGTTCAAAGTCGTGTTTCTCTCCGAAGAATTACCCATAGGAGCAGATGCAAAGGTGTCCAGAGGTGTTCAAACCTTTCCCAAGGAAGGAACAGCGACAGCACCTGAGCAAGGAATTGCAAATCAGCCCAAAACTCAGCCAGAAGGGGAGGCAGGCAATGGTGGGGCTCTGAAGTTCACAGCACCAGGAGATGTTCAGCATCCAGGAAGACCAAACACAAGTTTTTAGCATTGAATCAGGAATTCAGCTGATGGAAATTTTAGCACAGAATCAGAAATTCAGCCCGAGTTATCTGTGCAAACAAGTGTGGGGTGTATTTCAAACAACAAATTCACCTGTGACACTCTTTACAATTACACAGCCCAGAGAGTACAAATGATCCTTTCACATCCATATCCCTCCCCTGACCCTCTGCTTCCTCTTCTTCCTTTAATTAATCACCTTCCCTTTCTGTGTTCCCCTCGTCCATCTGTACAACGAGCCAAACTTTTAACTCTTGCAGAAAGAAAAGGAATATTCACAGTTTTTATTTAGCTCTGTTACGTGGTTCATCGTTGAGCACAGAATCACTTTCTATGAAGAGGATTCTGGCTCTTCACTGAGAATAATCTAATTATTTTTCCTTCCATTACGTTTAAAATATTATTTTTAAGTGGCCTTGCAGCCACTTTAGCACCCACCCAGCTCCAGCTTCGTAGCAGAAGGTGGCAGAACAACAGCTGGAGATTCTGTACCTGAGTGGATGTGGTTTGCTGGAAAAAAATGCACAAAAACACTCTGACACCAGGACAAAACTTCCCCCATCCCCACAGATCCCCGAGGAATGACACCTGGATGTTACTCCAAAATACCAAAGGTAGCACAGAGTGGAAAAATCTCTGGCTGAGCTGATCAGGGATCTCGCTGAGGAGCTCTTGGTGCCCCAAACCTCCTCCCTTTGGAGCAGGAGCGTCAGAAATCTGGATGTGAGTCCTGACCCCGGCATCAGCACCGAGAGCTGGGTGGATCTGTCCTTATCTCACCTGAACTGCTGGATTTAATCAGTGTAACAAACACTTTTGTAGGGCTTGAGCAAGGGAAAAATCACACCGAAGGTGAGGATCAACCAAATTTATAGTTTAAAACCCCTTTAGTTCTGCGAAAAAAGCTGTCAAAATAATGCCACAGTAACTTTTAAACAGATATTGAATATTGAATTTAGGATTCATAGTTTTGCCATGGAGAGAACAAGCTTCTAAAGTGCAGCGCTGTACTGTGGGGGGAAAAAAAAGTTTAATTTTGCCATCCTTAAAATCCTGCACACACCGTTCAGCCCCTGCCGGGGTATGTCTCTATTTAAATGGTTAAGGTTAGAAAAATTCCGATATTTCCTCCAGTTGCCCGCAGCTGTGGCAGATCAAACAGGGAGATAAGGGAGTTGTGATGTTCTTTTGACCTTCTGCCGAAGGTAAGGACCACCTGTCGGTGTGAATTTCCCTTGCAAATCCGCCGGGGCTGCACTACTGAGCCCGCACCGCCGGTGCCGCTTTCTCTCGGATGAGCCAGCCCGGGGGACACCCGCGCCGCTGCTGGAGCGACTGAGTGCCCCGAGCTGGCATTTCCCACCTCCCCGGCACGCTCCTGCTTGGGATAATGCCTCACTGCCGCTGCAACGCGGGTTTCTTTCTCCTCTCTCATCCCATCGCAGAAGAATGAGGAAAAACCCCCAACTTTATGCGAGGATTGATTTTGATCCTGTTGGAGGAGGGTGCTGTACGCTCTGATTGATGAGCGATGCCGGGGTTGAGGTTGTCTCAGCGAGGAGTTTGTGGCTCTCCAGCACTGCTCAGAGTGGATGTTTCTCTCCAAAAGGCCCAATATTGCTCAAAAATATCATTCCAGCGGCAGGATTTCCCAGGGTTTCCTGCAGAGCTGCCAGACCCTCCCCAGGGCTGGGCTGCCTGGACCCAATGTTATCCCCAGGCACTCCCCAGTTCCCCAGCCTGTGATCTGCTCACACAGTCAGGACTGTTCATTAAGGTTTGCCATTAATTAGGATATTTTTACCCATTTTCACACTGGGGGTGTCCTGGTTTGAGTCGCATGAATTCTCCCTGGTTTATTTTTCATTCATGATCCTTGTCCTGTGCTGGAAACCAGGAATGAAGTTGAGTTCCTACAGCGTGAACTTTTTACTGTGTTAGAAGCTTCTTTTGTCCGTTTTTTGGATTAATAACCTGGTCTTGTTTGGTTGGTACAGGCAGGCTGGGCAGGCTGGGAATTTGTGCAGGAAAATCAGAGTGAACTGGGGCAGGGAACACCTGGCAAGGGCTCCAAAATATCAAAAACTTGGATATGACATTGGTCCCCTTTCCTTCCCACCACGGTGCAGATCTGTGGGCAAGAGTGCCACAAAATAACCAAATATCGTTAAATAAAATTGGCTTTTACCCCTGCCCATGCTTAATAGAGACATTAATCCAGCAAAGGTTCCTCCTGCTGATTCCCATCAGTTATTGGAAATATTCTCATATTAAAATTCATATTAAAAATATGATATTCGTATTAAATAAAATATCATAATTCATATGAAAATGTGATATTCATATTAAATAAAAATATCCAGGAGATTGTTTTGNAATATTAAAAATATGATATTCATATTAAATGAAATATCATGTTCATATAAAAAATATCCAGGAGATTGTTTTGTTTGCCACACCCAAACCTGCTCGAGACTTGCATTCATTTAGATGAAAATAAAAGATTTTCTTCTTAAAACTTATCACACAAAGTAACTACGGAAAAGGTTTTTGGGGGAAAAAAAGCATTTCTGGTGTTTTGAAATCACGTGATTGTATTTTGGTCAGTATGGTGGTGTCACTCACCTTCTTTTCCAACTTTGTTTTAGGAATAAATTAAATCTGCAAATCCATGCTCTCCGAGACCCAAGCCCCAATGTTTACAAATACACATTTGACTGACGAGACAATGAACAACCTCCTCTTTCAAAAAAATGTCCTTGTACACTTAGCAAAGAAAAAAGTACAATTTGTAGATTTCTGATTGATGAATTAAATCGGAGCAAGGAGCTGTTTAAATAAAATCTCCATGGAAACTTGTATTCCACAAGATGAGCCTTGGAAGGGAAGGGGCAGCGACAGTTTGAGAAGAGAAAAGAATCGAAATAGAGACAACCTCCTGTAAAAACTCTGCGAGGCAAAATGAATGAAAAGTTCTGCTCAGAAAGCCAAATAAGCAGATGTTCTCTGCAAATCTTTTGCCAGAAATGAGATACTTTTAAAACAGACTGAACCAGCAGCATTTGGTGCACATGGAAAGGTAGAAAACTCCAACCCAACCTGCAATAACCCTGTGGAAGTTGGGTTTCTGCAGCAGCTGTGCATGAACCCTCTGAGGAACCCAAAGGTAAAAGCTGAATTTTGGGGCACTGAGTTGCAGGAGCTGAGCTGGGGTCCTGACTATCAGATTCACCATTTTTAATGATTTTTAAAATAATAATAATGATGATAATGGTGCCTGCTGCTTCCTTGCCCTTTGGGAAAATTCATTTTGTGCCCAAATTTTACTGCCCACAAGCAGTGGGAAGCTTCTAGAAGCTGTCCTCAGCTAGGCTGGTCACAAATTTTTGGACAAAACCCAAAGCTCCTAACAGAGAGTGAAAAGCTCTCAGTGTAGGAACTCGGCTGATTCCTGGTTTCCAGCACAGGACAAGGAGTGTGAATGAAAGATAAACCGAGGAGAATTCATGGGACTCAAACCAGGACACCCCCAGAGCAAAAATGGGTAAAAATATCCTAATTAATGGCCAGCCTTAATGCACAGTGCCGATTGTGTGAGCAGATCACAGGCTGGGAAAACACAAGATATTCACACCTCTGCAGGAATAAAGCATTTCCTTGTACCACAGGGAAAGCCTGAGAACATCATCCCAGCCTAAAACACACCAAGAATCTTTATGTTGATGTGAAAAATTAAATCTGCCTTTCCTGCTCAGACAAATTTCCTAAATTACCTGAAATTCCAAATAAAAATATTGCCTGTGCTCACGCTGCCCACACAAACTCTGCTCCTGGAGCCCTAAGAATCACCAGTGTCAGGTGTTTGAGAAGCTGCTGATCGTTGTTTAAAGCTGAATTATCACCAGTACAATGGAGCAGCTCCTCACAGTTGCCAAAATTGTTACAGCACCACAGGGAGAGGCTGAGGTGGCTTTCAAATGGTTTTTTTTTTTTTTGGAAGGAGAAGGAGCAGTTCCTTGGCCCAGGTCTGCATAACATTTTTTTCATTTCTCGGTGACCATGAGGTGGTCACTCTGAAAAGTGACATTAGGGAAGAAATTAAAATGTGAAAAACAACAGAGAAATCCCCAGAACTTTGGTGACTGTTCCACATCAGCCATGGTCCATAAATTGTGAAATGCAGTGAAATTATGTGATATAAATGGATTCCCTCTGAGGCTGCAGAGAGTGATCGTATTTTCCACCAGACCTCAGAAACAAAGAGAGGAGAATCACACTTTCCACCACTTTTTCCCTGATTTCGATAGTTAGAACTGTCTTGGCTCTGTTCTCACAGCCCAGCATGGATGAGGGTGAATTTCTCTCATTTTTTCCTCTAAAGAGCAAAAAGCCACTGAGCTGGGGGCCGTGGTTAACAACTGGCACCAGGATGAGACCGAAGGGCTTCAGACGTGGTACCTGTGAAGGACACGTGATATCCTAACGATTACAGCCCTTTACCACAACCCAGGAATCACCAGTGCAGGTCTCCAATAGTTGTCTGATCCTCTTTGGTCATGTCAGATCATTAGGAAATATCCTCTTCCATTCCATCCAGCAAAATTCAAACAAGTAATGTTGGGCACCAATTTTTTTCTTTTTCTAGAAGATGACACCAAGCAGCTAAATTCACTGTTGTAGTTACGTTACTTCTCCTTCTGCAAGAAGTCCTAAAACTCTTTCTTTGTTTTGGTCTTAACTTCTTTCCCCCTAGAATTGGTCTGTAATAATGTTTGAATTAGGAATTAATTCCCAAATAAAAACTGGATTCAGATCAGTTGAAAGTCAAGCTTTGGTCTCAGAAGACCACTTGCTCAGTCCCGTGGGATTTGGGGTAATTCTTTGTTGCTTTGTCACACTCTGCACATTTGAATGTTGCTTTACAGGATGGTTTTTTTCCCAAACGGGCTGGTTGGAGTATTTTAATTTATGGATGCAGCATCATTCCCAGACTCAGATTCAGCACTTAAACTTTGGGCTTCTTGAGATCTCCTTTTATTGCCCCGTTCCAGTTGCACTCAAATGCTTCAGAAGCACCTATAATCTGAAACAAAGGCACCATTTACTCTTTCTCCTTTGCTATTAGGAATATCTGGGGCAGAATTTAATTTATTTTCACTGTGTCTATACATATGGGCGCAAAAGAGGGAGCCCAAGAAGAAACGCTCGGGAAAATCCATTTTCACACCACAGGAGCACAACCACAGAATTCCCTGAAATTCCCACTGGAGGTTTCCCAGTCACCTCCTGTTCCATTACTGAGACTTTGCAGGGTTCTGGCCTGGGGGAACGACCTGAGGGAATGTCCTGGGGGAAGGACCTGGGGGAATGTCTTGGGGAATGTCTTGGGGGAATGATCTGTAAGAATGATCTGGAGGAATGTTCTGGGGAAGGACCTGAGGGAATGTCCTGGGGGAAGGACCTGGGGGAATGTCTTGGGGGAATGATCTGTAAGAATGATCTGGAGGAATGTTCTGGGGAAGGACCTGAGGGAATGTCCTGGGGGAAGGACCTGGGGGAATGTCTTGGGGGAATGATCTGTAAGAATGATCTGGAGGAATGTTCTGGGGAAGGACCTGAGGGAATGTCCTGGGGGAAGGACCTGGGGGAATGTCTTGGGGGAATGATCTGTAAGAATGATCTGGAGGAATGTTCTGGGGAAGGACCTGAGGGAATGTCCTGGGGGAAGGACCTGGGGGAATGTCTTGGGGGAATGATCTGTAAGAATGATCTGGAGGAATGTTCTGGGGAAGGACCTGAGGGAATGTCCTGGGGGAAGGACCTNGGGGAAGGGCTGGGGGGAATGTCCTGGGGGAATGTCCGGGGGAATGTCATGGGGAAATGTCCTGGGGGAATGACTTGGGGAAGGACCTGGAGGAATGTCCTGGGGGAAGGATCTGGAGGAATGTCCTGGGGGAATGTCCTGGAGGAATGTCCTGGGGGAATGACCTGGGAAATGTCCTGGGGGAATGTCCTGGGGGAATGACCTGGGGGAATGACCTGAGGAAATATCCTTGGGGGAATGATCTGGGGGAATGTCTTGGGGGAAGGACCTGTGGGAAGGACCACGCCGGTGCTCCAGGGCCCCGGGAGCGAAGGCAGAGCCCTTGAGCCGCGCTCAGCGGTGGCTCCAGGGGAGGATGTGCGGCCCCGTGATGGTTGCTGCGCTCAGGCAGCCGAGCGCTGCCTTTGTGTGGGGTTTTTGGGATGTGTGGCCTGGCTGAATGGCCGCGGGGTCAGGAATGCCGAGGTCACCCCGGGCAGACCCGGGCAGCTCTGGGAGCAGATGGGAAGGGGGAATTCGCTGTCGCTGCGGCAGCCAGGGGGTTTGGAACAAGACTGTCCCATCCCGCGCTTCCCCACCTGATCCTTGGAGCTTTCACCTCTCTCAGTTCTGCAGCAGAGCCACGTCCTGGCCTCCTGCAGCCCCAGCCCTGCCAAATTCGATTTAGAACAAGAGCAGCCAAGAAATCCTGCTGAGGATGGGTGCCACGGTACAGGCAGCACATCCACGTAGCTTTAGAGCTGCTGGCGCTTTGTCTTTATCTGTTTCACCAACTCTCCCACTCCCTTCACACCTCAGAGAAGTCTGATTGTGCAGGGGGCAGGCACAGAAGACGGCTGAGCCAATCTGAGAGCTTCTGGTGCCCTATCCCAAAATCCCAGCTCCTGCTCTGTCACACGCAGCCCCCATCATCCGGGCTGTTATTATGCTCATGTGCAGCAAACAGTTCGAGGTTGGTCTTTACTTTTTCCCTCCTAGAACTGGTCTATAATAATGTTTGAACCAGTAATAAATTCCCAAATAAAAGCTGGATTCAGACCAGTTGAAAGCCAAGCATTGGGGCATTACTTTTGTACCCAAAGCAGCCCCCTCGGGGTCAGTAAAAGTGCCAGGACTGCGGAGCTGCAAGCCCAGAATAAAAATCGAGACCTCCTCTTCCATCGGGGCTGGGAGTTTAAACTGTGCTCGGAAAATGCTCAGGGCCGGCACTGTGAGCATCAGCCCGAGCTGGAAGGGCTCAAGAAAGGAGGAGTGACCCACTTCAGGATGTTTCCCTCCCGGCTCTGGGAAATAGGACAGGCGAGCAGCGCGGGGATCGATAGCAGCCAAGTGCTGCCGTCCATTAGGATCAGCCCATCCATCAGGGCTCCGAGGGCTCTTTCCAGGCTGGCAGTAGCCTGGGGCTTGGCCGGAGCGTGGCACCACCCCAGCTCCTGCCCGGCCCCCTCAGCAAAGGCGCCTCTTGGCAGAACTTTCCAAGGCCGGCTCTGCAGAGCTCTCGGTCCTCGCTCCTGGCATCCTGCAGTGCTTTAGGGTCAGAGTCCTGCAGCAAAACACAGCCCAAAATTACCGAGAGTGGCACAAAACTGCAGTGCTGCTGTCCTTTTCAGCAAAGGGAGTGTGTAGGGGTTCCTGGAGTGGAGAAGGTAATGTTTTCCTTTTGGGGGGAACAGGAGAAGAATTGGTTTGGGTTCAGCCCCTGAGGGCTCTGGTTGTGATCTGCTCAGCCACACTGGGGTTTTGAAGACTCCCTTATGGGAAACCATGAATGGGTCAGAAAGGAGCTCTGTAGGAAGTCATCAGCCGCCCAAACACCCACCTCTCCCAGGTGATGGATTGCTCCACAATTTCACTTCATGTCCCTCTCAGGAGCAGCTCTGGTGACTCTGGGCGTGACGTGGCAAGGACAGCACCGGGCAGTGTCCCTCCCTCAGGCTGCACGTCCCCGGCAGTTTTGGGGGATCCATTCAGTTCTGGGTTTGTTCAGTGGGTGCTCACACTCGTTGGGGGCAGGGTGTGCACTGCGTGGCCTGCCCTGCTATTTCCACATTCACAGGAATAAATTCCGGTTTATTCTCCCATGGACCGTGACATTTTCATGGGCAGTGGCTTTAAAGACCTCAGGTAGTGAAAAATCTGCTCTACCACTGAGTTATTTCATTGATCCTCACTATTAAAGTTGTGCAATGCTTGATGAGCATTTCCCCCTTCAAGACTTAGGTATGATCCACACCAAACCGTGAGATGATAGGAAAATGTCACAGAGAATGGGATTTTTTTAGTTTGTTTTAGAGGGAGATGATACCAGAAATAGAATCTATAACACCGCAGTTGTAATAAACCTTACAGCTAAAAAAAAAAAAATTAAACCTAAGCACACACGTTTTTAATGCTCACTATCAGGGCAAGCGAAATAATTGCACCAGCGTTGCCCAAACTCCTACAAATTACATGTGACCAGTTTTCTTCTTGCTCAGAATGCTGAAACACAGCAGGACAACAGCGGGGAAGAAAGGCAGGCACACATGTGCTGTCTTCTAGAAAGCTGTTCCCAGGGAAATCCGCCGAGTTGGAGATTCCTGCAAAGTCAGAGCTCAGAATAAAGGAGGAAGGCTGCGCTCATCAGGACAACAATTTGTATTTGTGCAAATCGTAAGCCGGGGCTGAGGTGGGGGGGAGGAAGATAAATAGGTTAATCTGTTGTAAACTGATTTTGACCCTGAAGGTGATCACAGGTACACAGCATTACGGCACTTTAAACTGCTTTATGCCGAGCTTAAAAAAGACCCGGCAACAAACAAAGCTTTTTTTGTGTTTGCTAAACAAAGCATGAAAGAATAGTGACAAAAGTGGGAGGAGCCGAGCTCGTGGGGACAAAGGCGGGAGGAGGAGCCCTCCTGCAATGGAAATGCAGTTCAGTGGGCCCGGATTGATATGCTCATCCTTTAAAGCCCCAGGGCTGGGAGATCACAGGCGCTGAAAGTCCATCAAAGAGCACTTCCCCGCATTGATCCGGGCTGCGGCGGAAGGCTGCTGGGGGTCTGCTCCGCTCTAGGAGGCTGCCTCCCAAGATAATCAGCTTTCCTGCTTGGAAATTGGGGGATCCCCAGCACCAATAAAGTGTTATTCCAAGTCAAACGTCGGGCTGAACCTGCGGGGACCTGACCGTGTGGGTGTCTCTTTTGTGCTGTTGCGTTGTTGGGGGTTTTTTTAAAGAGAAAAAAAAAATACAAAAATAAAAATAAAAATAAAAATAAAAATAAAAATAAAAAAGAAAAATTAAAATGAAAAAAAAAACCCGAGTGTGTAACATCACAGGAGGGAAAAATATTTAAACATTTTACCTCAAAAGTTCCGTTCTGAATGCCTGGGCTGTCCTTTCCAGCTTGTCAACAGCAGAATCTCCAGCAGAGCTCTTTAAAACAGTCCTACAAACTTTCCTCTCGGGATGCTCTGACCTATGAAGAAATTTTTTTAAAAGTTTAAAAATCATGATGTCCTTTAGTTAGGTTTGTGTGCATGGCAGGTGTCACGGGCCAGTCCTGCTGCTTGGTTTAAAATCCTTCAGGTCTGAAAAAGGGGAAATTGGGAGCCTGGGGAAGGTTTCACACCAACACCACCGGGACACACTCAGGCCACATTTCTGGAGCTCCCAGGTGATCAGCGTGAGGCTGGGAGCCCCTGATCTCCCTCTCTCCCCTCTGGGTTTGGTTTATTCACATTATAAATAGAATATCCATATTTTAAAGGGCTGAACAGGTCTAAAGCAGGAATGGGAGGGAGATCAGGCAATCCAGCACTCCCTGATGGAACCAGAGCCTGAAAGTCATTAATCAACCCTTCCTTTGACACTGGAAACTGTCAGGATATTTTATTTATTCCAGGGGAGAGGTGTTGAGAAAACAGAGGATGATACAGGCTGTTCCATCCCAACAACTCGATAAAACTTGGGAATATTTTAATACCACTAAACAGCTGCATTTGAGACACAAAAATCAGGTGGGTGAACAAATCTCAGTGCCCTGGAGATCCTGATAATAAAGGATAACGGAATCTGTGATATCCTGGAGTTTGAAACTATTGCAGGTGACCACAAGCACTGCAGAGGAACACGATGAGAATTCCCTCTGAGCGCTGCCTGTGAGTACAAAAACACAGGGAGGAGAGAGAGCAGCAGCTCAGCTGCTTGCAAATTGTCCATTTCATGATTTTTGGGATGGGAAAGGACAGCAAAGGATGTGATTTCCTCCAAAACCCCTGGCCCCAGTGTCACTGGGATTAGCAGGTCACCAGTCTCGGGGCTTTGGCAACCAGGCACACACAGCCCACTCTGCTGAGCACATTTCAGCCACATTCTGTGTGAGCTGACAAATCCCTGCTATGCTGGAGCTCCAAAAAACGAACAGTACCACTCAGAGCAATCTCCTGCCCTCAAAATACAGGTGTTGATCACTTCCCTCTCACTTAACTCCCCCCTTCCCCCCAAAAACCACACTACTGAGAACTAGAAAATGAGAGTTTCTGTTATTTACACCCAGCCTAGCTCCTAAGTGCTTTTGAAGAATATTATTTGTTGAAGATTGTCTTCTCCTGCACAGGTAGAGAGTTGGTGAGTCAATATTATTAATTACTTTTACAACCTCAATATCCACAGCCCTCAGAAAGTTTACAGATCTATCAGTGTGGAGAGAGTAGAAAACAGGCCCTGCCTCAAGAGACTGGGGATCTGTGCTTTCTTTAGGAGAGGGAATTTTAAAAGCAGAATTTTACTGATTTATGCAGTGAGGACACAACCACTCAGTGGCAGTAGCAGTGGCAACCTAAACTGGAAAATTAAAAAATAGATAAATATTTTTTTAAAGAAAATAAATATCCAGGCAGGAAATCACGCTCTACATGACAATTCTCTGGGAATTTTCCTGCTCATCAGCTGCCCCCGAGCATCTCTGCATCTCCATCTGCCCTGGGTCAGCACCCCAGCAGCACCACTCACACGTGTGCCTCTGGAGATGCTCCAGCCACAACAAACCAGCTTCCCTGGAGGAGTTTGAGCTCTCCCAGGCTCGGTGAAGCTGAAGCTGCCCTGGAAGTGCCCCTGTGCCCAGTTCTGCTGGTGGATCGGGGCACAGGCAAGCCCTGCAGGGTTACAAACGCCTGGGAGCATCCCAGAGACACACGGAGCCCTCCTTAGAGCCGGGGAGATGTGGGTGAGTGTCCCTAAAACACAGACCCCTGCAGAGCCAGGTGAAAGCCGAGGAGGGAGACAAACATCAGTAATTTCATTTGTTCCCCTCTGGGAGCGTTTTCTCCTGGTGATTTTGGAGCCCTCGGTGCAGGACAGGTGAGCACCGGGATGGTTCTGCGATGGGGAGGGCACCACACGCCTGGGGACATGTCTGAGAGACAACGGCAGAGCAGCAGGATGAGCTGAACTCACAGGGGGTGACAAAAAACTGGGGGGCAACTGCTTTAGTGGGAGGATATGGAAAAAGGTCTGATGGAAGTCGTTAGAGCAGCGCTTAAAGGAGGCAAAGTAAGACAAGAATTTTGACTTCCCGACAATCCGTGCAGGGAATTAAATCAAGGCGTGAAAGCACCAACAGAAACTGCCCTCCTGAAGCTTGAAATAAATGCTGAGGAAAATGAAAAAAAAAATAAAATTACTATTCTGAAGGAGGCACAATGTCCAACTCGGAGAACTCAGTTTGGAGAGAGCTCGGTGTGAGTCAATGGGCACGGGTGCCAAAGCGCTCACAGGCGTCGGGAGGCAGCAGCAAACACGGAGATGTTTGAAAGTCCCGAGCAGAGAGAATCTTCCTTGATGGGACCAACCCAACCAAGGCACGGGAAGACTGGTCCTGGCTAAACCAGCTGCTCCAGCTGTGGCTGGACAATCACCACCACTGGGGAGTGATTTGGAGCAGCAGCAGGGCAGGCAGCACGCTCTCCTTTTGTTTAGCACAGCGCCGGAGTCGGGATTCCTGCAGGAATTTCCCTTCTTGTCCCTGGTTGCAAAGGGAACCTGCTGCATCCATAATCAGAAAAAAACCCCTTAGCAGAGGCCGTCCCTGCATGAATTTGGCTCCTCACATCCCTGCACCATTTTCACCATTTACAGAACAAAACCAGCGCTCGTCTGTGTTCAGCACTCCCGACAAACACTCCTGTGAAAGTCTTGCTGCTTCTCGCAGCATCACTCTGAAAAGAGGATGAGGAACCAAATAATTTGTAGTCCTGGGAGGTTTCCCGCAGCAATTTTCCTATTTTCTGACTCACTGTGGCAGTAAGTGGGGGCTCTGGGGTTCAGTTCCATTACTGGGAGGACAGGAGCTCAGCGCTTCACAAAGCAGGCCTGGCAGGCTCAGACTTCAACAAAAAATTGACTGCACCGAGCTTTCCGCCGGGCTGCTGCCGTCCATCCCCACGTTTTCCGCCAGGGAGCAATTCCCAGCTGCGGGCGACACAAAGAGGAACAAAAACAGACACCGAGAATTGTAACACGGCAGCTACAGGGAAGGAACAAACGAAGGGATTTCCCTATTTAAAGCACCACGTATTTTTCGAAAGAAGAAGTGTATTTTAAGCAGCCAAATCAAAACCGCCGTGCCCACAACGGGACAGAAACGGGCACTCTGCTGAACTTTTAGTACTTCAAAGGGTTTAGTTATAACCAGGGGCAGCCCCAAATTTTGCAGGTTTTTCCCCTGGCTGCACACACAGCCGGCATTTCCTCTCCTCCGCACCACTCCGGGTGTTCCTGGAGCCCGCGGTGTGCAGCGCGTCTCATTTTTGCCGTGCTTGGGAAATGAGGCGGCAGGCGGGGAGCAGACGGGAAGAGCGGATCCCTCTCCGATTGCGGGGTTTGATTCGCTGCATCTCTCGGTGTTTTGATCATTTGGGCCGAGGATGAGGCGCGCACAATCCGGTGCCTGGCAAAGTGGGATTTAATAAGTCCCCCTTAAAACACAGCGTGTATGCAAACAGCCCGGAGGATTAGACCCCGCTCGCTCGGTTTAGGGCTTGGTGCAGCCAAGCTGAATAATCAAATGGAGGAACAAAAGTTGTGAATCCCCTCAATGCTCTGCTTCATTAGGATCTCCTTACAAAAAAAGAAAATGGGGCTCATCTGATCAGCCAGATTTTATGGCATCTGATTAGACCACCATTTTCTCAGCAGGTCCCCTTTCTTTAAACTGTTGACTATGGATGGCCTGCTGAATAGGATGAACTTTGGACCGCTAAATTGCAGCATTATGGTTATTTAGTGTAATTTATGAAAAAGAGAGAAGTCATGATCACCTACTTCATATTGCTAATGATATCTCCATTTATCAGAACAGCCACGAGTTTGGATCATCATTTCTGCCTCACAGTCGCAGAACACTGTCCAATTAAATAAAAAAAAAATTTTGTGAATGTGGGCTGTGTGAATACGAAATTAAGATTTAATAATCCTTACATAATCATTTATTACTGTTGACTCCTTGCTGCCTTGCTTTAAGTTCCACATAATCTCCGTGTGTTTACCTCAAAGTTTCCTGTTCCTTCTGTATTTTCTATTTGCATTTTACAGTGAGTAAAATGCAAAGAAAATAAAGGGGGGAAAAAAAATCTGAACTTGATTTTTCTACTCCGCAGTGTTTCATCTAAACAGCAATTAAACCCGTAACAAATTACAAAGATGCTATGAGAATTAAATGACGGTGATTTCAGCGTGAGAGTGCCCTTACCCTGGATGAAAAGGGAGAGATTTCCAATTACAGAAATTATCACTTTGTCTTTTTTCTCCCCCGCAACAAACAAGGCAGCCAAACACTTCCCTTAGAGGCAAATTTCCAAATTGCTGATTATTACAGGTAATGATCTATTCAGTGTGTCAGGCCTGCCTGGGAGCCGGAGTTCTGCGAGGTAACAATGAGCCATCAGCGAGGGGAGAGCAGCGGCTGATGCTGCCAGGCAGGAGCGGCTCCTCGGGCATGGCAGCAGCAGAGGGCACAGGGACTGCGGGAGTGCCCTGCCTGACACCCACACCAACCCCTGGAGGAGCCTCCAGCCCGCATGGATTTTCCACGGATTTCCAGCTGTGCCACAGCTGGGCAGCTCTGTCCTGGTGTCACAGAAAACTGCAGGAAAAATAAAAACTCTCCAACACTTTTAGTGTTAGAGAATCAAGGCATTGCTTTATCTCTGGCCAGGACGTGCCACAGAAATAATCTCATCTCCACACAGCCTGGGTGTGCAGAGAAAATCATTCCATGACCCGTTTTTATCGAATTTTCTCCCAAACTTTATACAGTCAAAAACTCACAGAGATACGTTGTTTTAAAGTTCATTGGTCTAGAGTTGTGCAACCCCTAGTATTGTTTCTAATTGGACCTGAATCTCCTCATCTCTGATGTTAATTAGATTTGCATTTTTCGATTATTTTACCAGTTACCAACACTGGTGCTGCTGCCAGCGGGAGTTTTTGGGGTCCCTTTCACCCAGCCCCAGCAGCTCAGGTGGGCACGAGCCCAACGAACACCTTACGAACACCCCAGCCAGGGAACTGGGCTGCAGGAAATTTTGGTGGAGCAAGCCCAGGGTCGTGGGCAGAGCAGAGGGGATGCCAGGCTCCCAGCAGAGCAGAGATCCTCACAGCTCAGCCTGGGACAGCTCTGCCCAGAGCACAGCTCTGATCCCAGCTTCAGGAAACACATTTTTCTTGCCACTGGTTAAGGAATGGCCGTGGGGAGGGTGGATTTGGAATGCCCGGGAGCTAAATGCACGATAATTATTCCAGCAGCACTTCTGGGCTGGCAGTGCAGATGCTTCTGGTTTGAATCCACTTTAGAACTGTGAATCTGCTCATGCAGTTCTTCAAAAACAAAGATCCACCTCATCAGCTTCAACCTCCATGGTTGGCGTGGTGCTTGCTCTGCAGAACTTTCTGCTATCCCAACTCAGACTCAATGAAGTTTTTACTCACGAATGCTCCCCAAGAGTCAGCAGGAGCCCTTTGCTCTCTGCAGTATTTTATTCGTGTGCTGGCCGTTTCTGCAGGAGAGCAGTGGGGTTTTCCTGTGGCTCAGAGTCCACACTCGCTGTCACAGAGACCTTGGAATCACTGCAGGCTGATAAACACTCTGAATCTCTGGATTTTGATTGTTAGAATCAAACAGCAGCAGATACTGTGAAAGATGAAGAGAAAAGGCAGCAGCAGGTGAGGCGATGTCTCTCTCCCTACCCCACAACACGACCCCTCAGAGAGAATTTATTGCAGTGGACCAAGAGCTTGAACATCTGAGAATCTCTGCTTATTTCCCACCCTCAGCTGCTGTTTCTCAGCCATCCAAGGAAATCTTGCTGCAGCAATATTCCCAGGGAAAGGCTTCCTCCGAGATTCAGCTCCATGAAGGCATTAATTGTTAACCGGCTGTAAAGTTATCAGCACAGCTCCAGTTATGCTAAATTATCTTAGTTTTTGTACCCAAAAAGGCCCGAATTTTTCCTCCTTCTTTCAGGGGGTAAACAGGCAGAAATCAAGGGCAGGAGGAGCAGGCAGCACCCAGACCTGCACATCTCCTGCACATGGCAGGAGGCAGGGATCAGACAAAGCTCTCCAAGCCTCTGTCATCCCATTATTTGTGTGCTGCTGTTAAAGAGCAGCATTGCCCTGGGCACAGAGTGGAGAAAACGGTGAGAAAGATTTCTGAAAGGCTTCTGTCGAACTGTTCTGTTGGGGTTTGTGGGAGGAACCTTCCATCTCAGTCATGGTCCGCTTGTGCTGCACTGGTGGAGCCCTCGGCAAGCCCAGCAACCCCTCCAAGGGACTCTGCACAGGCAGGGTGGTCCTGGGGGTGCTGCACTGGGGATGCTGAAAAATTAATGGTAACAGTTTCTTCTGCTTTTCATAGTAGAATTTTGTAGAATTTCATGAGAAATTCTGCTTTCCCCTGTATTCTGAGAAAACAATGATATAGTTCTTGTAAATGTACATGGACACCTGTTCCCAAGGTCTGTTTTGGGTTCACCACAGTGTGTTTGGGAATTGGGCGTGACAAAATTTCCTCCAATGAACTGTGAGTTTTTAGTAGGTATATAAGGGAGGAAAAATAAAATTTGATCTCTTTTGCTTCTTGAACTGGCTGGCTGTGTGTGCTGACTCCATGTCATGTACAACAGCAACACTGCAGTCCGAGGCTGAGGCTGAAAAGCAAAGTTTGGGCTGAAAAGCAAGGTTTGGAGTTGATTCATCCTCTGGTGTGCTGGTTTTGGCTGGGGCAGGGTTAATTCCCTTCACAGCGGCTGGTGCAGGGCTGGGTTTGGCTCTGTGCAGGAAACAGGGCCGATAACCCAGGGATGTTTGAGTTCTCCCTGAGCAGGGATCACACAGAGCCAGGGCCTTTCCTGCTCCTCACCCTCACCAGTGAGGAGGTTGGGGGGCACAAGGGGCTGGGGGGACACAGCCGGGACAGCTGACCCCAACTGACCCCAGGGATATCCCAGACCATGTGCATCACCCTCAGCACACAAAGCTGGGGGAGAAGGAGGAAGGGGGGACATTCTGAGTTTGTCTTCCCAAGTCGCTGTCGCACACGATGGAGCCTTCCTGGAACACCTGCCTGCCATGGGCAGCAGTGGCTGAACTCCTTGTTTTGCTTTGTTGCCACACACAGCTTTTGCTTTAGTATTAAACTGCCTTTATCCCAACCCATGAGCTGTTCCACCATCACCCTCCCAGCCCTGTCCCATCCCACCGAGGGGCAGGGACCGAGCAGCGGGGCTGAGCTCTCAGCTGGGCTCACGCCACAGCACCAGGACTGGGTTTTTCAGGAGCCAGGCTGGACGAGAGCATGGCTGCTCCTGGATAACTCCTGTCACTGTGGGAATCCCGACAGCACCACCACACAAACCCGGGGGACACAAATACAAACAGCAACTTCTCTGCAATTCTCACCTCCACACATCCAGTATTTCCTGCAGAACACTGAGAGACTTTGACAACAGAGCAGCCTGCAAAAAAGTAATTATTTAATATCCTGAAAAAGCAAAATAATGATGTCAACTCACACAGCCAAGACAGAAGTGTCTGCAGTAAGGACTGTGCTTAACCCAAATACTGAATCTTTTCAGCAACTTTTCGGCAATTCTCACCTCCACACATCCAGTATTTCCCACAGAACACTGAAAAGAAGGGGTTCAAGTGCTTACAAATTATCCCTGCTCCTGAAATTGGTTTAGAGTTATATCATTTTTATGGCATTGGCATTAAATTAATATCTTTTAAAAAGCAGGTTTGGAAAAATGGCTGGGATGCGTTTGAGTGAGACTCCTTTCCCCCTGTGGAACAAGGCAGCGTGGGTTGTGACAATTCTTACACCTTGATTCCGTGCATCAACCCCGGGGCTGGATGTGTGAACTGACAGCGTGTCTGCTCACATGAGCCCAGTTGACAAATTTGGCTAACGGTAACGCTTTAGGACAAAATTATGAAAAAAATGACAAATTAGCAATGGCACCTAATCAATAAATGACACAATATGGAACCCATGAAGCTGATAATGCAACCTCACAATTCTCTCATTTCATAAAACAAATTACCCGAGCTAAACCCGTGCTGGATGATGTCTCATCTCCAGTTAGATTTCCCCCAACCAATAATAAATTTATAGATTATAGTCCTAAAATGATCAGCAGCACACAAATTTCAGAACCTGGCTGCTTTTAACCCTCAAGCAGCCACGAATTTGTGGTTTCCTCAGTGCAGTTGCCTTGAGACAGCCTTTGACACAACCCGGTGTGCTACAGGAAAAGTTCCCTGCTGGAAAATCTCCACTAAAAAACCAGGGAACAGAGTGAAAAATCAGTTTGCCTTTGCTGGAGGGACTCCACAACTTCCCTGCTTCATCTAGAAAAACACCACCACAGCACTGTCACTCTGGGAAGAACCCTTAAAATATTTCAAGATTTATCTGTGTTCCAGGTACATTTTCTGTCGTTGCAGCCAAGTGTTGTTTTACTTTAACATCACACAGTAATTCTGTGGGGACTGAAATTACCTTTATTCTTGCGAGCAGCCTTGGTGACTTATCTGACTTCTGCAGGCTGGCAATTCCCGTGATGTGGTTTGCACAAAAAAAAAAAAAATAAAAACAACAAAATTGTCTTCAAAAAATCCCAAAGAAAATCTGTTTTATGAGGTTGAAATTATCACAGAGCAAGCTGAGTTCACCACAGCAGAGAAATTACATTCAGGCATCCCCTTGCTGCTATTTTCTGGTAATTCCGAGCAAATCGAGATGCAAGGAGCTCAGATCAGCCCTGCCCATCAGGTGCTGCGTCCCTTTTCTTACCTGGAGAGGTGCTGAGCCAACCCCAGCGGGGTGGCAGCAGCTGCAGGGTTCCAAAATCAATTCCTTAGAGTGGTTTTAAAGAGCAGTTTGCAAAAATCCAGTGAGAATGTCCCACACAGGATGCTGGCGTGGTCAGAGGGACAGACAGACAGACGTTTCAAAGCCACAGAGCCGGGCTGGACTGGGTTCTGAGCAGCCTGGCCTGGGGAAGGTGCCCAGGGTTGGAACTGGGCGCTCTTTAATGTCTCTTCCAACCCA
>VYZT01053070.1:761-46278 GCA_013400735.1 Pomatostomus ruficeps
CACTTGGGAACTTGAAACATTTTCCTCTGGTGACATGTGCCACTGTTTCCATGTGGGTTTGTCATGTTCATAAAAGCATTATAATTGTCTGTAAATCATCAGCCAGGTGGGCTTTCTGGGGCTGCAGAGTAATCTGTTGTAGATATATATAGGCTGGCTTGGCACTTGACCATCCTTTTAGAGTCATGTTCAAATAGCCTAATTCTTAGGTGATCTAGGGGTTCAGCTATGTTCTGTAGTATCATGCTTGCTACCGCTGCTCATCAAAAAAGGAACCAACCCATTTGCTAGACATACTTTGTATGATCCTGTGGTTTCTGTGGAAGCTCATGCTTTTTGTACTCCGAAAAACATCACAGAATTGTTGAGGTGAAAGGGCCCTCTGGAGGACACCTGGTCCAACCACTGCTGTATTTACAGGCACTGGTATTGGTTGCATGCCAGCGTTTCAGAGGAGTGTATATAAGCTGCCTCCCATTTGTCCTTGTTTGCTCCCTTTTGTCAACCTTGGTGCTTGCCTGAGCCCATTCTAAATTCTTTCAGCTCAGTGACCTGGCAGGCCACTTACAGAGTAGAAGCAAGAATGGGCTTGGTCAGCTGTGCTGGAATAGCACAGACCAGGAGTGAGCAGGAAGATGCAGCAGCTGGCAGACCGCTATGGCTTGCTGTGGAGCTGTAGCGTCACTGTATTATCCCTGCCGTCACTGACTCTGAAATGCTTTACCAAGGCGTGTGCCAACAAGCACACTTTGTAGAAACATCTAAAGAGGATAGATACTGTTAGCTCAGGATTGAAGCCAGTCACAGTAGTATGTAACCACCTAAAGGTGGCTTATCCCTGATACTAGTGGTCTAAGGAAACACTTTCTTCATAATTGGAGTTATTCCAATTCTCGTCCTTCCCTGGAAATGAAGAACTAACTGCATGTTTCTGTAGCGTTTTTCTTTGAATATGCTTCAGAATTACACAAAGTCAATAAGAAACACCTCTACCATTATAAATGACATGGAAAAGGAAATTGTATTTGGGAAAGGTGGATTATAAGACTTCACTGTTTTAATACATATGAGTGCAACTAAGGTACTAAAGGTAAATTGTATTGAATTTAACAGCACACTTCTCTAGAATGAAACCTAAATAATGCATTGTTCTGTCCATTTCTAGGAAGAACTAGAACAGATAAAACAGATACTTTTGTATGCATGTGTACTTTTGATCTGAAAAATGAAATTGATTTTTAAACAAAACTTCCTTTGAAAAAACTCATAATCCCACAGCAAGGTGTGCTGTGTTTGTGCTAGGCCTGTGACAGATGAGTGTCTAGTCTAGTCTGGTTTGCTCCTGTACTACTGTTTAATTTTACAGATGTTGTATTGTGTTGAATAAAATTAAGCCTAAATCATTACAGACAGTATGCTGTTAATCTCCATGTGAAGAAATCTCTTGGCTTCCCAGACTTGAAATAAAGTAAAGTGTAATCTCTAAAATCTCAGGTGACAAAATTTGCAAACTATTGAAATACATTGTTTTACTTCTAAAACATGTTCTATTAATGTCATAATGTATAAAAGAGAAGCACACTCAAAGTAAGTAATTTCTTACTAAAGAGATGCTCTGGCTTAAAGTTTGAGGTAACTATTGCTTTAGAAGTCCTGGGGTTTTAATCTAATAGGTGGAATTTGCTCTTGACTTCGTAAAAAAAATATATCTAGGAATTCAAGAAAACAAGGAAGTACACAGTCTATGCTCCAGGGAAACAGCTAATGATGATCTTATTAAAAATGTTTCTTTTTGATGTCTTCAGCCATTGCCCAACTTAATGTTTTTACTCGGCGGGGAGAGTGTGTGTGTGTGTGTATATATATATGAGATGAGGTTATTCTCAGTTACTGGTATCAGAGGTTTAATTTTAGTTACTTGTTCTGTTAGATTAGCTGTTCATAGAGAGGATATCATTCTAAGGATAACTGTCTGCTTTACCAAATCTTAATGAGCTAGCTATCGGAGCATCTTGGCAAGGCAGGCATTGTTCCCTTTTGTAGAGCAAGAAGCTTAGTCAGAGGGAGGTTAATTGATTTTCACCAAGGTCACGGCAGAAGTGTGTTGCTGAACCTACATTTTCCAGCTCTGAAGCTCATGCTGTAGCAAGACCTCTCTCATAAAAGGATAACATTGTGGCTTACTAGTCCCACAGTGGCTACTGCAAATGAAATGCTTGAAGCAGATGTCTGTAGTAGACCACAGTTGACTTTGTGTGGTGTTGTAAACCTGCCCAGTATATATTCCCTTCCAGTACTTTATGTTTGCATTGCTGCTGGTCTAATAATGATTATTCTCTTTGGGTGATAATTATTTTTGTATGTTGCTTGAATTGTCTATTAGAATGTACACTTACTATGACAGTTAGCAAAAACATCTGGCATCTTGATTGTGTCTATTAAAAAAACATGAATAGTTGAAGTGGTCAAGTAATGTGCCAAATTTAGATGAGGTTTGAAGGTTGGGCTAGTATGTTTTGTATAGAACACTTAATCAGCTCGAAATGGCTTCTTTTAAAAATTGCCTGTGTTAATGAAAGAATGTCTTTTTATTTAGGTGGCACATTTGGAGCGAACAGGGCATTACTTAACAGTGAAAGATAACCAAGTGGTGCAGTTGCATCCCTCCACTGTTCTTGATCACAAACCAGAATGGGTGCTGTATAATGAGTTTGTCCTTACAACGAAGAATTATATCCGGACATGTACAGACATCAAGCCAGAATGGTAAGCCAGAGTCTTGCAACAGTCATGACCTACTGTAGAGTTCTTGGGGTTTTTTCTTTTTTTAAGTTGAGGTAATTATTTTCACTTTCCCTGAAGCTAGTTTTACAGAAATGGTTTGAGGAATGGCAATGATATGGAGTTGAAATCTTGTAGATGACTAACGGTTTTCTTTGTGGATACTTGTGCCTGTTTGTGGGTTTTGTGTTTAGAACTCTGATGTCTGGACTCTATATGCACTACACAGCTTGACTTAGAACCAGTTACTTCAGTAAGCCTGGAGTTGCTTGGAGTTGCTAGGTTTGGGGGTATGTCTTAGCACCCGCTTGCCTACCTGAGTTAGGAGATTCCAGTACCTCAGTATCAGGGCTTCTGTTCTCAAGATCTGGGACTTCTTTTGTCTGATTTTCTTCAGAAGGCTCTGAACAGCATGTCGTGCTTTCTTAAAATTCTGTGGAATGAGGTGATAATAATGGTACAGCTTGCCATGTCATGATATTTATTAATCAACAGAGTATATCAAGGAAATCAAAAGCCTGAATCTCTGTAAACAAGCAGAGATCTGAAGCAGCTTGCCTGTCTTTAAGGTTATACTGTAACTGCAAGGTTGTAGTAAGCTTTGAGGACGTGGGAATCTCTTTAGTTGCTGAAGTTTTACTATTGTGCAGAAAGAATTGAAATATTCATGAGCTGGAAAACACAGCATATATATTTATATTGTCTGTAGTATCTTAATGGAAAATGTGTTTGGATCCCTGCTTAGAAATCATGTTTCAACAAACACTGTCTAGCCTAAAGCAGGATCTTACGGCCTTGGTTGTATTTTTAAGTTTAAACCAGCTATGGCTGAGCTGTACTCTGACACAAAAGATGTTTGCATAGACTTCTGTGGCTGACAGACTGACATTAGGCAGCACCTCTGGCTGTGTGAGTTACCATGGCAGGTACTAAAGCAGCAGCAAGAGTCTGTAAGGGACACATGGCCAGACAGGAGCATATCATGAGACTCATGTGTGTGCTTCTTGCTTTGGACTTGACTTGCACAGGATGGCACTGCTGTTCTAATTGTGTGTGCATGTGTGCAAACTTCTGTTAGTCTTCAAATTGCAGAATAACCTGAAAATAATGGATAACCTTTGTTTCTTTCAGTAAGATGCATCTTAAAGTTTGAGTATCAGTAACAAGCTTTTCCTTTTTTGACAGGCTGGTGAAAATTGCCCCTCAATATTATGACATGAGCAATTTTCCACAGTGCGAAGCAAAGAGACAGTTGGATCGCATCATTGCCAAACTTCAGTCCAAGGAATACTCTCAGTACTGAATTTATGCTTTGAACTGAAGTTATTCAGAGGACAGCTTTAAGAGATGAAAGGATTCAAAGTTCAAGTTGTGCTCTTCACTTTGGTTCAATAATGGCCTTTATTTGAAAGCTTTTTAATTTTTCTTTACAGTAAATATTCCATTCTGATTTCATAAATTAAACATTTATGCCTCCCTTTTGTGTTGACACTGTAGCTCATACTGGAAAAGCTAATCAATGTTTTGCAGTTTATTGAAAGTAGTTCTATATATAACAATGTTATAAGCATTTCTTTAGAAATGGTTGAAAATGCTTCTAAAAATGTGATTATCGACCATGGTATGCATGATCGTTGTAATTGTTGACATTCCTTTTAGAAGTTGTGAAATGTTACAACTTGTGCTTCTGTAGACACAATCTTCGGCTTCAGTACAAGGGTACTGACTTCAATAAAGTCTATTTATACTAATTTTGTGCCACAGTATGTCAGTATTTCTATTGTTTTGATTGAAATATGAGGAGTCCATTTAATCTCCCATTAAACTGCTGTATGATTGACATGGCAGTAGTTTAATATTTTAATATTAAAAGTGCAGATGTTTAAGTAGCACAATGATATAATATGATGCATACAATGTTGATCCCTTGCAAACCTTTTAAAATTATTTAGGAAAAATCAAAATGCATGCAGATATGTTAGGAGAATGCTTTCTTCCAACATAGCCCTAAATATTTCTTGGACATAACTGTAGTAGCGTGTCCTATAAAGTGAAGTGTCTGTGGCCAGGTAGAAATTGCCCTGCTGGATAATGTTCAGGTACTGTTTAGGATCAACACAAGCACTAACATAAGCAGCACTGTAGGTCAAATCACATTGCATCGTTGTAATTTTGTAGTGATTTTTTGTGAAATATGATTTGACAGCATAATCTCATGAGGAATTTATAGTAAAATTTGATCAGAGGGCTGGAGCACCTCTCTTAGGAGGACAGACTGAGAAAGTTGGTGTTGTTCAGCCTGGAGAAAAGGAGGAGACGTTATTGTGGCCTCAAAATACCTCCAGAGGTTTTAGAAGCAAGGCTTTTTAACAGGGCCTGTGGTAAAAACTTCTACCAGCGACAGGACAAGGGGCAATGATTTTAATCTGGTAGAGGGTAGATTGAAATTGGACATAAGGAAGAAATTTGTCACTATGGAGGTGGTGAGGCACTCCAGCAGATTGTCCAGGGAAGTTGTGGATGCCCAATCCCTGGAGTGTTCCAGGCTAGGTGGGATGGGGCTTTGAGCAGCCTGGTCTAGTGGAAGGTGTCCTTGCCCATGGCAGGAGGGTTGGAACTAGATGATCTTTAAGGTCCGATTGAATCCAAGCCATTCCGTGGTTTAATGTATTTGAGCAGATTTCGGTTTTTCCCTCCCCCTGGAATACACTGAGCTTTGGTCCTTCTGGCAAAGAGAAGCTGGATCAGCTCTTGCTGAAACTGGTTCCCTTAGGAAGAGAGCTGTGCCACTGTCATGCTGTAAGGCTGCAGCAAAAATAGGTTACGTTTGCAGAGCTGGTAACTAACCTCAGACTAATTTTAAGCACTGATGTTTGGGGTATCCTATCCTATTTAAATTGTAGCAGTGGACTATAAAATGACTTTAAATAATTTGAGTATTTTCTTCCAGTTCCAACTTTTTTTTTAAATTGCTATTTATATGATGGGGAATAGAGAAGTTTTGAAAACTTTGTTAGCTACTAAAATAGTAGTAATGAATATAAAAATGTCAGAAGATTAAAATTTTTGAGTGGATTTATAATACACAATAGGACTTGTGAGTCTGTGTTGGGTTTGCTAAGTGAGAGAGAGTGTGAGATGAGTCTGGACTCTCCTACCCTACCAAACCATTTTCGGTAGGAAGGAAGGAAAGAGCTTCACTCTGCATAAAATGTTGAACTGGATTGTGTTTTCTGACTACAGTTAGAAGAGGTTTTATTTAAAACAGGGATTGTGAACTTCTTAAGCAACTGGATTTCAAACTAGTGTTTCTGAACGTGCAAATGTTGGTTTTGCAAATTCCTGCTCTAGGATGACTCGGGCTGGGTATGCAAGGTTTCCTGATGACTTGCTTATCTCTGTGGGGAGCAGAGGGGGCTGCTTTGTGCAATGCTGAAAACTGGCTACTCCCCAGGTAAGAATTTCTCTAGTATTTGTGTGCAGCCTTCAGCTGAACGGTGCATAACATTCCCTAGGTCTGGCAAGGGCCACAGACAGTTCTCTGCATGAAATGCCTCAGGGACCTCAGAACCAGCTGGCATCAGCTGCTGTAGCTTGGGTCCTTGGGGATGGGGGAGCAGATGGCTATGGCTGTGAGTGGAACTTGACACAGGAGAAACTTTGGCTTGCTTTTGGTGGTTTTCTTTTTCCTTGAATTGTCATACCCATAAGCTCAGCTTGGGCTGTGACAGCTGACCTGGGATCTTTCACTCTGCTCTGCCTTTGCTACCAGGAATGCAAATACTACTGGCCAAACTCATGTCCTCTGACAGCTGTGCAACCCTGCCACCTTCCAATTAAGCTGGTGACACCTGGCCTTAATTGGAAGGCTGGTGGTGTCCCAGCTGTCACCGGGAACAGAGCAGGCCGGGTGCCCCTATCCCTCCTGCGAGCAACAGGAAACAGCTTTCCTGCTGGGATGCTGATGGAATCTGGGGGATAGTGCTTCAGGAAGATCTGGAAGCCTTGACACCTGGGGAACCTATTGTATTTGATACTTCCATGACACTTGTGTATTCCTGAAAAACGCTCCCCTTTATTGAACTGACAAAGTACTTGCAATACTTGGGTTTAGGACTAAAACATTTTCTTACAGGGGACTCTGTGCTGTGTATGGAGTCATTGCTTCACTAAGGATTGAGTAGTAGAGAATGGCCCCAGGGTCAGCATGGCTTTGTGCAGGCGTGGTGCAGTCTGTTCTCTGCCCAGTACTGGTCTCAGCTGAGGGCACGCAGGGGTTCAGGGCACAAACACAGACTCACTTAAATCACTGTGGATACCTTGGAGTTACTGCAAATCTCACTTTTGATGTAATTTTAGAGCCATATAGCAGTGGGAGGGGAACCAGGTGTCTTAAGGAGTCACTGTCTGTCTCCGAAGGAGTAATGACAGGGACAGGAGGGCTGCTTGAAAGAAATGTTTCCTGACTCCTAAACTGTATTAGGAGCTGCCTCCTTAGCTACTGCTGTCTCGGGTACAGCGGATGTGTGCAGAGGAACTTGGGTTTGAGAGTAGCTCTGGGTTTTTGTAAGTTCAGTGTTGAAAGGTAAAACCTTGTTCCCATTTTTCTGATGGGAAAAATGTCAAAGAAGGTTGCCCAGAGAAACAAAAGGAGACCAAGGAGGAGATGTAGGAATTAGACTGCTTTATCTATGAGCAGAGGGAGGTTACTGCCTCCCTCAAACACGTTAAAAACACTCGCAGTTCTGCCCATCATTAGAGCACTGGCTGCTTATACTTACATACTTACGTAGAATGCAGTCAAGAGTTTGCTGGTGTCAAACTGAAATTCACCTTCTGTTTTGTTCTGTGAAAAGCCACAACTGACTACAAGACACTGGGGCTCTTCCTGCTGGTCTGGTTCCCAAATAAAGTACAGAGCTGCCCCCAGCAGCTGCCGCATTTGCTGTTCTGCTGTGTTCCCTGCCTTAGTGATGCCACTTCACAGTGTTCAGACTGCTAGCCAAGGTGTATGTGTGTTTTGGAGTACAGAAGAAAAGCTCCTTAGGATTAACTGGTTATCTGCTTTGGAACAATCTAAAAGGAAAAATGATGTGTTGTTTACTTAGAGTGATCTTTTTATCAGAGACATTCTGATGTTTTTTGAAAATACTTGGTTTGTATATAATAAACTATTTATAGTGTGGGACTTCTGAAAATAGAGAATATGGATTAGATGATAGGAAAACAGTACTAAGTGAAAGGGGTATATATATTTTTTGAAAAGAGGAAGTCTTCTGTCTTAATTGTGCTGCTGTGTAATACCTCAGAGCAGTAAAGGGCTAATATTAGTGTGAGGTAATAACTGTATTTAAGTTTGTTAGACACGGAGGTAGTTACTAATGGCTAAAGGCATGTGGTTAGGTACATATCTTCATTGTGGAGATAGAAACAAGTGACCAGTTAATACTGTGTTTAGATTTGTAGGGATTTTATAGCACTTAGAATTTTTGTCAGGGAATAAAATAAACGGTGAGTCCATGCTTTGCCGTGTTCTGATGTCATAAAAGCCCCTGCACTCTTGCTTTTGGGAGATCTTTATCAGTACTGCAGTGCTGAAGACAGATGCTGATGTTCCTTTGGGGTTTACAGGAATATCTTCGTTCTTTGTACCTGTGCCCATTCATGAAAGTTAGAGCTGCTGGCATGGGCCAGCCTGGGTTGGTACGTTCTCTATCACTTAGGTCAGTGTTATCTGATCACCACCTCCCTTTTTGCATCAGGGCTTGTGACACAGCATTGGTTGCTGTGATGTGTAACTTTTAACCTGCACTGCTACCCAGTGTATACTGGAAACTGCTCATTATTTGCTATAAGAAATGCAGCTTAAAGCAAAAATGCTGAAATTAGCTTTCACTATGTCATTTGAAAAGATCCCGTAGCAAAAGTCAAAGGGCAGAGTTTTCCTTCCATCCACTGCAGCTACAATTATTAATTTGTAATCAGATTGCTCTAGTTAATTTTTGATAATGTATAGCAATAAAAAGCCATACTGCACCATGACAGTAGAAAGCAGAGTTATAATCTAAACTACACAAATTTATTCACTTACTGTAGTTTGTGAGGATTAGACATTTATCTTGGTTTTAGAACAGCTGAGAGTTTTAATAATAAACATATTTTACTATTAGAAGTATAATCTTACTCTGGTAGTTTGTTGACCTTTCAAAATTATTTAACTTACTCTGGTAGTTTATTGACCTAAAATTATTTAACTTCATAACTATGTATGTGACATTAGATTTATGTGAAGCAGAGGGAAAAATGATCTACTTGGTCAACCTAGGTCATTTTTCTAGTAGTACCTCTGACGCTGGTAGCTTTGTTTTGGGGTATGTATGCTTCCTGGAACTGTTCCTAGAATTGGGCATTGGTTCCCAGTAATACAAATGTCTCATATTTTTAAGCTCAAAACAAGCAGCTTTAAAACCAGAATGAAACCATTATGAGAGCATTTGCCCCTCTCTTCACTTTTCCTTTCACAAATTACAAGCTTGGGCTGCCTCTTAATCGGCACTGATGTGTTTGAGATAAGTGGCTGGCATCAAGGAGATCCAAGCTTCCACTATCAAGGGATTAAACTAAATATGATAACAGCAGTAAAATAACATTCCTGTAGCAGTGGTAACAAGACTAGTTCTGCTGATTGTAGGTGTTCTGATCTTGCAGTTTCAACTCAAATATAGTGGTTTCTTAGGAACACTGAATGTATGTTGGACATATGATAAAATAATTTTCATTTGTGTACATCTCAGCTCTGAGTGGTTCTTCCAGCTGTGACAGCTATGCAGTAGTTTTGTTGTATAGAAAAATAAAACATAGCACAAATTAATGTTGATAATAAATATTTCTTGTGGCTTTAAACATGTGTTATTTTGGGTTGGTCTTATTCCTTTAGTTAAAGTAGGCCTCTTGCCTTCCATTTGAATTCAGTGTTTATTTTGTGAGCCTATTCCATTAATGTTCCCAGCCTTATTGATTCCAGCAGCATAAACAATAAACACTTAGAGCATCGGCTCTTACCAGGCTCCATTGAGTGGAGGGCTACTGGTGGACCTATTGCCTGAATACTTTGTCTATTTAAATATTCAGCTGTGTAGTCAAACCACTTCTGCTGATATTAGTAACCAGTTTTAACCTCAAAAATATCAACCTTTTCAGCTTTATGAAGATGCTAGTGTTTGTTATCAAAATTTGTGTATGACTTTAAAGACTTAGAGACTAAATTTGACCTTTCAAACCTTAGAGTCAGACCTTTGAGGTCATTTCATTTTGCATGTTGAATAACAAGTAACTGATAAGGCTTTACTGTGAAAGGGATAGTATAGTCCTTTTAAATAAATTAATGCCCTGTGAACCCTTTCTGAAAGGCTTCCAATTTGTACAGAAAGGCTTACAATCTGTACAGCAGCAGCAGCAGGTTTGAAGCAGTGTAAGTCACAACATGTTTCTCTAAGCAGCTGTCCAAGAGGGCATTGACAACTTTGTTCCAATGTGTTACTGGTTATACAATATAATGGAAGTAAACTCAAATTACTGCTACTTCTACATACTTTAAAGAAATAATTTGATTAAGAGCAGAATCAAATAGAAGATTTGGCAAGAATTTAAATTCCAGTGTTGATGTTCACAATATGTACCCTGTTTGTTGAAAACTGACATGTAATATTCTGTAAATTTATGGGCAATGAACAGTTTCTCCTTATAAGCAAACCATTGTTAAAGTGTGTTTGCTCTAAAGCTCCCTGCTGGACTTGCTGCTCTGTAAATCCAAACACTATTCAAATGTCTGTTCTCTACATTCTCAAGCATTGTCAAATACAATGTTGAACAGTAATGTAGTGGTACAGTTCTGACTCTTCTGAAGCTTACAGAAATCCTGCTTGTTTCTGGAGGAGAATTAGGGAAGGAAAAGTGAATAGGAAAATATCACTTTGAGATCTCATTCATAATTACATTTGTTCTTCACAAAGTAATTGCCTGTAATGGGTATTATTTTTGCAAGTAAAGCTTAAGGATCCAAATGTTTGTAGTCTACTGGCTTGATATGAGACTAATGTTTAGATCTCTCATTAGGTACAGTGAGATCTCAGAAATTAATTTGCTTTTATTTATAGCAAACTAATTTGATCATAAAAACAACTCTATAAATGCTGGGTTTTCTAGACTCAGAGTAGAACTTCCTAAATGAGGAACAAAGGCAGCAGCAAATCTTTGTTCTTACTACTTAAAAAACGTAAACATTAAAAAAACCTGCTTTAAGAAGAACAGTTTACTCTTTCCCTTGATTTTGGCCAATATGTAAAAAAAAGGACATGGGCTTACAAGCTGCAAAACCGTTTCTGGTACAAAGAGCTGCTTAGGTTTTCTCCTAGCAAGGTTTGTTTTTCTTAATTGGCTTGAATATGATGTCACTGAAGAAATCCAAAGTTAGTGTTCTGTCAAAACTCTTTGAAATATCTCTCAATTATTTTTGAGGCTTTTCTGCCTCTTTGTGGTATTTCCTGTGTAAAAATGGAATTCTGTATTGATCAAAGCTTTTCTTGGGATTGTGCAAGACAGTTAAATGCAATTTCCCCAAGTCCTACCATGTGTGGCTGGGAGTCTGTCTTCCTTCTCCACTTTTCTTCCCACGTGATACAGTGTACACTGCCAAAGGAGTAGCCAAATATTGTTTGAATCTGTAATACAGTTTGTGATGGGAAGGTGCTACTGCTTTATCAATGAGCTTTGAATAATGTGCTGAATGGTGTAGCCTCCTGCCTTTTTCACTATCTGAGCATTGACGAGATCTCCTCACACCTTTCAGTACATCTGTCCTTACACAACATCTTTGCCGTGACTGATAAAATAATGCTGAGTCCTCTCCTTTTTTATCACTCAGTACTTTGCTAACAAGCCCAATGTACCCAGAAGCTGGCAAAATAGCTGGGGGGTTCTCAGATGTAAAGATACTTACACTAGAGGCAGGGACTCATGACAAGCCAACCATCTTGATTCCTGCTAATTTGGGTTATTCTAGGATTCCCCCCTACCTCTGATTAGTTACTTCATAACTATAATCACAGAAACATAATCACAGGGATGTTATTTTGGGGAAATTATAATCTGATAGGGCTACAGCAATTTATTTACATTGTTAATTGGTGGTGAGGCTATAAAAGTTATGAACTACCTCATAAGTTCATGCCTGCTGACATTTGAATGGCATGTATTCACTGGTGGTTATTTATAATTTTGGGGGTATTGAACTGATGGAGATTACTCATGTTGAAAAGCTGCTGGAAGGCCTGAACTAGGAATTAAATTATCATAGTGGCTTCATTTTGTTAACAGTCTCATTGAAAATATCTTGCTTGCAGGACAATCAAACTCATCAGTGTTCTGCTCTTCCACTTCAGTAGACAAAGTTTTAATCAGTGGCACACTTGATCTTGCAGAATTCAAGGAAAATAATTTCCTGCATTTTTGAGATGAGCAAAATTCATGTAATCTAGCTCTAAAACTCCTGTCATTTTTTTTCTTTCTTTTTGAATAATCAGCTTTACTTCATTCAGTTGCCTTTTTCATGTAACTTCAATTATCATGATGACCCAATGCTTAGATGGAATTAGCTCATGGATGAAGAGCAAGCAACTGAATCTGAACTCAAATAGAGTGATGGTGAGATCAAAACATATTGAAAAATGTACCGTTTTCTTGGTGGTTGTATATTTTCGATGAGTCTTTGCATTTAGATGGCTTTAGAGAACATTGTTACTCACTTCTGATGGTGTTACATAGCAGCACTGAAAAAAACCCAAAGTTTTTTACTGTCCTTTTTTTTCCTTGGAGCTACTATCCTATCTTAGCAGTCATCTAGCTTCAATTATCTTTTTAGCTTTTGGATGAAGCACAACATCATATGCAATCTTCACCATCTAGCAAAATTAGAAAAATGAGTTGCATTCCAGGCCTTGATTTTCTTCTTCAAAACTTATGGCCTGAACTCAGCTCAAGGATGGAGAGCAGGAGTGGCAAAGCCAGTGCCAGTTACTTCTTTGGTGTAACTGAGCTTTCCGAAATAAGGGTATAAACCGTTCGCGCAGTAACCGCAAGTATTTTTTTAATGATATTGTGTAGCTGAAGTTTGGGAGTGGTGTGCTAGGATACTTTAGAAAAGCTGTATTTTGAATGATCTTCATCTGTTATGCTAATATTGGCAAATCTGCACCTGGAGCTCTTGTGGTTGAGACTGCTGAATCCAATGTGCGGAAGCTGTTCTGGGAACTCTAGGTCTCTCAGGTAGCTTGGAACTGGGCTGTATAGCCATGTTAAGGTGAAAAAAGCCATTTGGATTTTACCTAGAATACAGTGAGAAGCCAGTGGAAAAAAAGAACACTGAAAAGATGTTTTAAAGGTGGCCATGGTTGCCGTGTTCTCATCCACTTGTAGTTTGATTCTCACTTATGTCTAATCTTCCATTTTTGTATTACAGACACGAGGTATCTTGAAAGTTAAATAGACACCTAAAAACTCTGAAATCTCCACTTATTTCTGCTTTAAGTAGGCTTTTACTCCTCTGGGGCTAATTGCTTTTATAAACATTATCTAACAGTGTTGCTTGACTTTTCCAAGGGTCTGGTAGTTAAACTGTTGATCTCCTTAGATATTAAAAAGATATAATACCTAGCTCCAGAGGTATTCATAAAGCCAAATAAAATGATTTGTTGGAAAGTGCTAAGGAAGCTTTAAGATATTAGCCTAATAGAAAACCTATCAGTGGACTTCTAAAGCCTTTCCTCTTCAATTTTTATGGACTGTCTTAATTGACTTTTTATGTACTTATGAATAGGCTAAGAAGAAATAGTCTTTTCTTCTTTCCCTTTTTCTTTTTTTACGTGCAAATAAGATAGAGGGACAGCTTCTAACTTTAGTTTAGAATAGCTGATATAGACTTCCCCTCTGAGAAGGGATTTTTCAACTAATGAAGTCAGGTAAAGTTATACATATCTGCTAATGCCAGTGACAACAGTGAATAAAAGAATAGTGCTCAAAAACATTTTGAGGTGTTTATGATTACAAGCTTTAAAAATAAGAGGGGAACACAGCACTCAGTTTAGATGCTGCACTGATGACTGGAGGGACACTAAACTGCCTAAACAAAATGTACAGCCACAGAGTATCACTTTGTGCTGTGGAATCTTGATTTAGTGGCTACAGCTGAGTTGAATCCTGATTCCTTGGGATTGTTCTGATAATCTGTCTTCTTACATGCAAGGTGTAAGTTACACAGGAATGACTTTTCTATCTCAAATTCTGCATATGATTCTCAAAGACCTCTAGAAGCCTTCCCTGCTCTTCAAGAAATTTCTTAAGAGATCACTCTGCATAAAGTAAAGAAAGATGCTCTGGCTTTTGCCTCTAACAATGAGGTACTAGTTTCCTCTTTGAGAGGTCTCTGAAAAAACCTGGCACTTGGTGATACCAGATGTATTTATTGACTCAAACACAGTCCTTGGCCTCAGTCTTGTCTTGGTGCATGTCATGGTCTAACCCCAGCCAGCAACAAAGGCCCACAGAGCCACTTGCTCCCTCCCCACTTCCAGTAGAATGGGGGAGAGAATCATAAAAGTGAGAAAACTTATGTGCTGAGATAAAGACAGTTCAACAGATAAAGCAAAAGCCCTGTGACAGACAAAGCAAACCAAGGAATTAATTCACCACTTCCCATGGGCAGGCAGGTGTCCAGCCATCCCCAGGAGAGCAGGGCTCCATCACACGGAAGGGTGACTTGGGAAGACAAACACTATCACTCAAAATGTCTCACCTTCTTTATTCTTCCGCCAGCTGTGTATGCTGAGCATGATGCCACAGGGTATGGAATATCCCTTGGGTCGGTTGGGGTCAGCTGTGCTGGCTGTGTCTGCTCCCAACTCACTGTACACCCCCAGCCTCCTCACTGGTTATGTGGGATGAGGAGCAGAAGAGCAACCTTGGTGCTGTGTCAGCCCTGCTCAGCAATAACTAAAACATCCCTGTGTTATCAACAGTTTTCAGCAAAAATCCAAAATACAGCCCCACACCAGCTACTGCAAAGAAAATTAAGTGTATCCCAGCCAGACCCAACACAGTGCACCGGCCTCATGCTGTCTGTGAGAAGGCAAGATCAGCCTCATTTAAAAGCTCCATCCTGATTCACTTTTTTACCTCCAAAACCTGTCTGGTTTGGCAATAAATTCCACCCCTCTCCTACCCCTCCAAGAAAAGAGTTTCTAGTTTATTAGACTTTGAAAATTTTTAAGGTGAAAACATTTTAATGAAAAAAAAGAAATTCTAGACTATATTTAATAAGATGCTTTTCTAGCTGCTTTGCTAGTCTTTATCTAGTACCCTGGCACATTCTAACTGCACAGTATTATGCATCTCTGAAGAAATTTGAGTGATTTTTCTCTGTTCCATCTGCACCAAGCCTTTTTTTTTCAGCACAGAGGGAATATTAATAGTTATCCTGAGATTACATTTGTTATTCAGGCATTTAATGGCTTTTGCTGTTTCGTCCACCTCTCACCAATCCACTTTTCCAAGTTCTTTACAAGAATTTATTTATCTCTACTTTACTTCTTCCTGTCTACAGAACTGAATACACTTTTAGCATCTTTTCTATGGAGCTGTTAGTGCACTGGGATGGGATATTACACAAGAGCTATTTGTCGATTTTATTATGTTTGGTTACGCACTTCTAGTAAGAGAAGCAGCATACAGTTTTTTTACTTCATCACCACCATCAGGGTAACAGTGATGTTAGTGAGCTAACTCATGCAGTAGACAAATAGATTATTAGCCATTGCAGGAATGGCTGGTTGACTGGAAACACCACAAATGGTCTGGAGGAGCAACACATAACGCTGTAAGTTTTCAGATCTTGTTTTGCTGCCAGCAGAAGTGTGTTCTGAGGAGGCCTTGAATAGGTTCAGAGTAGTTAACAGCTATCAGCAAAGACTACAACCGGATCTCCACTGGTAACTGGTAACTGTGCAATTAAGCTTAACCTCCTACTGGTGATGGTCCCCCAGAGGAACTCTCTGAAATTCAAATGAAGAGATCTTGAGCTAGACCAAGGGGTTAACAGCAGGGTGAGGAACAATGTTTGACGGAAAAAGACAAGAATAAAACCCCAAACAGTTAACAACACATAATCTGTTTAAGACTTCTAAAGAACATGGCCTGGGAGAGGCAGATGGTATATCTGACACTAAAGGAGAGGGAAGTAGTAAAATGCCACCTACTGAAGTGTATAAATACATCAGATATTAGGGGGGAAAAAAGTGCAAAATTTGCCTGAATAGAATAAATAGCTCAGAGGTCAGGCTGTGCTGGAGTATAGAGTCAGAATAGAATGCACTAAGACTTAGTATAAAGATGAAACATGCAATGTGAAATTGCTTAAAGTTTTAGAAGTGAGAAGCTTTGAACACTGACCCCTCAGACAAAGAGAAATTGAAGAATGATGATGAAGTGGCAAGGAATTTTATGCCTTAATTGTTGCTGTCTGAAAAGCTGAAATAAATTCTTAAGCCACGTGAGTTTTGTGGGTAACTGGTGAGCAGCCTAAACAGGATGAAGTCTCTGAAAGAAAATACTGGAGCAATCTGAGAAAAAAATCACTGTGAACATAGTGAGCACCTTGTTTCTGATATGCTTTCCACATTTTGTTGCTGGGAACCTTCCTGCTGTATTTTTACCTGGTTAGGGCAAAATGAGAGGCTCTTTGATCTCATTTGGGACGGAGCTGCCTGTCACAAATGTTCCTCTGGATTATGAATTCTTGGCTAGCCTTCTTTTGGACAAAGTCAACTCACATCAAAAAGCTGAGTTTCTACTATGCTCGAATGTGTTTCACAGGATTCCATACGCACAGTTGTCTTCATAAGCCACAGTTGTTTTCTCAACAAATGGAATGGCCAAAGGATTCCCTAGGTATTACTAAATGGTGTTTTCTTCTTTGGAGTACCAGGCAAGGGGGAGTGAGGACTTTCAGTGGGCTTCTGGTCAGAGTTGTGCCACAAAACTGTGTCTTTTCCACTGATGGCTGTGGGCTGTTATGACTCCTGGGTGGTGCTCAACAAACTACCCTCCCTCCCAGCTATGCTATGGAAGCAAACACAATATTTTTTAAAAGTTAAAATATATTTTTATATGAAACAAAACAGTTATTCTGAAAAAAATACCATCTACATTATTTGCTTTACATTTACAAGTAGCTGAGTTTTGTCGTATCAGTGTTAGCTGATGAGGACAATGTTACCCTCGTCAGAGGATCGAGCTCGAGGTACTGGGTCTGCAAGCAGGATAAGGCATACTCAAGGAGCGGGGTCAACGTAATCCAATCTATTTCCGCTGATTTCCTGGAAAATACTTTAAAATCATTATATTTTGCATGACCTCGCCGTGTCCGACTGAGCAATCTGGCGACGGCTTACGGTCAGTGTTACCCTTCCTCAGGGCGGGAGGGTCCCCTCTGCCCCGGAGCTGCGGCGGGAGCGAGCGGCGCGGTCCCGGGGCCGCTCCTGTGATCACCGATACGCTAAAGAAAAGAAAAAAAATCCTCTTTTCCCCCTCCCCTTGCAAACGGGTGCTGAGACATACACCCCGCAAAGGTGAAGGCAGGGAAAATCGCACCTGGCAGGACCGCTCTGAGAAGTTTCCCGTCGGTTTTCCCGCACCCTTCCTCTCGGGCGCCCGTGGCCGGGCTGCGGCGCCGAGGTCGCTCCTGTGCCCGCACGGCTGCGAACCGAGCGACAACTTTCGCGGCGCGGGGCTGCGCGGCGCGGCACGGCGGGGCTGGGCGCGGGGCGGGGCGGGGAGGCCGGGNCCCGTCCCCGGCGGCGGCGGCGGCGGCGGAGTGAGCGCGCGCACGTGACCGGCCTCGGCCCCTCGGTGCCGCCGCGAACGGCCTCTCTCATACACTCACAGATACACGCGGTACCCGCGCCTCCATCCATCCATCCGTCCACCCATCCGCCCATCCATCTAGCCAGCCAGCCAGCCCCGCTCCCACCGTGCCGGCCGCCGCCAGCGCGAAGCTGTCGGCACCACTCCGCGGGGGCAGCGCCGGCGGCGGCAGCGACCGCGCAAGAGGCAAGAGTTTGCGAGGGCTGCTCGTGCCTTCCCGAAAAGGTTTTGCGCCCAGAGGATGGCTGGCTGCGGGCTGTCGGAAGACGCTTGCTTCTCCTCCTTCTTTTACAACTACACCTCCTCCTGGGAGACCTCCTACAACCAGGTAAGAGGTGGCCGGTGCTGCGCGCTCGCCGCCGCTGCGCCCGCCCGGCTCCTCGGGGGAAAACGAAGGTAGTGCCAGTGTATGCAGGAAGGGTCTGGAAGTGTTTCTGTTCCGCGCGTGTGTGTGTGTTGCGGGTGGGGGAGTTAAATCAGCCGAAGAAAGAAATGAAAGAAAACAGCCTCTTCTCGTGTGGCTTTCAGCCCCCTTCCCTCCGCCCCCGCCCCTCCCGTGAGGAAGAGGAGCCTGAGGAGGGCTAAGGAGCGTGAGCTGTAGCCCGCGGAGGGCTGTATGTTGCCCGGGAGCAACTCGGGGCTCAGCCGGGCAACTCGATCGGAGTGCTCCGAGCCTGCCCTCGGCTGCGCTCAGGGACCGCGCTGAGGCAGCCGGGCGAGTTTGGCGGGCGGGGGGCGCAGGGTGCGAGTGACAGGCTGTGTGTGAGAGGGACCCCCCCGCACCCGCTTCCTCTTCCCTCGAAAATGGCTGCATATGCATTCAGATCCGTAATTTCGGATCCTGCCTAGGTGGAAATAGTTCGGTTCACCCGTCTCTCCTTCTGATTCACCCCCGATCCCCCCTCCGCGCACTTAACTTTGATGACTGTGCAATGCGGAGCGCGCAGCCGGGTAACGCCGGCCGGGTCCGTCCCTGCCGCCCGCGCCGGGGCTCGGGCAGGGGGGGTCGGCTGGCGAGGCGGCGGGGGAGAGCGGGGGGAACCAGAAATCGCGCCTCAGAGGTAGAGAGCTATTCTGGGAGCCTCCGAAGCGCCTTTAATTAAATAACTGTTGTAGTCTGCTGCCCCCGCTGCTTGTCTGGTGAAAGTCTACAGGCAACTGTCATTATAAACTACACCGGTGTGTGTGTGCGTGCGTGGGGAAGGGGTTTTCTGGCGCTGGCGTGACAGGAAAAGTTGGGCCGTGGATGGAAGCGGGCCGCGGAGCGGGCGAGAGGCGCCCCGGGCTGTGAGGGCGGCGGTGCCCGCAGGGGGGCGGGGGAGCCGATGGGACGGGGGAGGTCGCCTGCCCCGCTTCCTCGATGCGGGGGACAGAGCCCGCTGTGCTTAGGGGACAGCGTGCAGCCCTACGGCCGCAGTTTCCAGGAGACCGAAACCCCCAAACCAGCAGTTAACAGTCCGAGGTTACCCCTCGCGGCGAGGCGGCGGGAAGCCGCGCGCAGCTCCCTGCTCCAGGAGTTGCAAACGCCGAGCGGCGAGGAGCGGGGCCGCCCTTCGGCAGCGGCCGGCCGGCGAGCCCGGGCGCGGCGGGGCTCCGAAGCCCGGACAGCCTGCTCGTCCGAAGCAGCCCAATAAATAAATGCCAGTCTCTGTGTTCCGGGTGCGAGCGGAGCCCCGCCGGGCGCATCGCGACAGGCGCCCGCCCCGTGCCGGGTACAGCTGCCTGCCGCGTGTGCCGCCCCGGCCGGGGAGAGCCTTCCCGGCGGGGAACAAGTCAGGCTGGCGTGCGCCGGGGAGAGGAGGCTCGTGTGGGGAACCATGCACGCATCAAGCGTAGAGCCAGCGCCGAAACGCCGTCTCCCGGGCGCGCCGGAGCCCCCGTGTCTCGGGAAGCCATCCCGAGCCCCGCTGGTGGCCCCGCGGGGGGCGGCGGGTGCGCGGGGACATGGGCGCTTGGCCGGTCCGTGGCGGGGCCGGGAGGGCGCGGCCGGAGCCGGCGCTCGGAAGCGTGCCGGGGCTGCCCGGACTCCAGGCCCGGCACTCGGCGTGCCCGGGGCTGGCTCGGCGGGACTTAGCGCCCAGCTCGCCGCTCGCCGTGGCTCGTGGGGGCCGGTGCACCCGAACCCGCGCCGGTGTGTGTTCCTCTGCACGTACCGGGGGCACACACCGGTGCCGGGCTGCTTGTATGGACACAGAACGTGCATTATCGTCCTGCTAAATACGAACCCATGCAAGTCACTGGGATTTAAGAAGGGCTCATGCCTGGTATAAAAGGCAGGCAGTCACAGGGAAGACTCCTTTGAAACCATCAGAGGGGGAAAATGCTTAGGAACGCAGACAATAAAATCAGGTTTAAACCAGCTCCTTTATCTAAAGTTAGTTTCATTCGGTAGCGAAATAGTTCGGTGAAAGAATGTCATTGTGAAATGATAGGTTCCCTTACATCCCCTTTCAGGAGAGCAAGCCGTATCACAACGGAAGCAGGAAGAATTGCTGGCAAATCCAGAGTTGATCTCCTCTAAATACCAGTGTTGAACTGTATCTAAGGGAAAACGCGGGAGATAATTCAGGATGCAGAAGGTCTATTTATAGCAGGACTATATACGCTGTAGGATATATACACAAAGTTGAATTAAATATGCATGATTAGGAAAGGTGTTTCGAAGGAGAAGGTGTAATCATTACATAGCATTCCAACGGACGAACAGATGAGCTTGCAAGAGCTTCCAGGGTGAAGACGAGAAGAATTTTTAAGACACATATTCTTTCTAGTGCTCAAGGCTCCTTTCTATTTTAATCTTTTGCTTATTGCGTTACCATTTCTATCAGTCAAATTCATCAGCTGAGGATTAGCGGTAGATGTTAGTCTGAATATGAAATCAAAATGAATGTGGGATTTTTCTGCAAATAGATTTTTCTTACAAGTTTTAACACTTAAAAAGGCAGAGTTGGCTCAGACTTGACTGTCAGCCATATTCGTGTTTGTTTGTTTATACCTGAATTGTGTTCAAAAAAAAACAACAAAAAGGTTTGTTGCAAACCGCTTCTTGTTGCTAAATTTAGCAACATAGCTGAAACAGAGTTTGTTTTGTTTAAAACAAAACAGCAAACAGAAAAACTTTAAAACGAAGTGCTGAGATGAGAAGATGGGTTGACTACTGGAAAAATAGTGTTTTATTCCAAATCAATATGATGCACTCTCAACATCTTACACGAGGTAAAAGGATCCCTGTATAATATCAATGGCGGCTCAGCCATAGCTTACTAAAGGAATCTTTTCCTGGCATCTCAAGGCTTTAATGAAAGTATAAGTAATCAAAATAAGACTTAACAGTGGAACCTGTAAGGTTAAAGAGAACAGGGGCTTCTAGAAGCATAATATACTGGCAGCTGTGAAAGGAGCGATACCATGTTTGCTTTATAATTCAGGGAGTTTGAGAGATGTGTTTCGACTTTTTTATTTTTGGTGCATTATTGCAGTTTGTTTTTAAGCACAAGCTTATATGTGTGATTTGTTGTTAATATTCTAGGAAGGAACTTTTCCATCGCATATTAAATTCCAAAGTGCACAAAAAAGCTTGTATTAGAGAAATAATGTCTAGAAACTTTACGAAGTCTGGTTTGAATCAATTTCTGAGATAGTCTTCCAGAATATAAGGCTCCATATTAGTTACAAATAATACTTTGCATTACTAAGGATAACTTCAAAAACATTGAGTATTCTCCTGAAGCTTGCTGTCTTTTTTATAGTTATTGTAGTACAGGAACTTAACTATTATGCTAAATTCCAGACTAGTCAAACTTGTAGACTTAAATCCGGAGAACTTTGAACTGTGGTTGCATAAACTTACCTGTGTTGTCTTGCCAGTGTGTATAAGACTGAGGTGAAGGAATATCCATAAGATTTCCTGTTGATTTATTCTGTATTCTTCATTTTTAGACTGTCACTCTACTTCCCATTCTTTATTTTTGCCGGAACCTTCCTGAGTATATCTTCTAGAAATTCTGTTTACATCTGTTTCTTAATTAGTAGTCATGAGTAAAGAACAGATATTTCTAAGTACTGCAAAGAGGTATTCAGCCTTGCAAGAGCAATAATATTTTTCGGCATAACCTGTCTATGCTGAACTGGCAGCATTATTTGTATTAATTATTTTTCATTCTCCAGTTCAGAATTGGATACGTTGTTGTGTTGCTAATCTGTGTGGTTGGGAAGTGCTTGAAAATAATTTGAAATGTAGTTTGTGAATGAAATTCAGTGACTAACGTATAAATCTGGATACTTATTTTAATTTGACCTCAAAATCCTTGCAGTATAGAAGTAAAATGAGGAGTATGCTGCCTGACTGATGCCATTATTTCAGGGATTTTTCCCTGCAACACTCAGCTGTGGACTTAGTACCTGGTACCATTTTCTTTGTCCTGTGTTTTCAAACATAGCAGTACATTGTACAACATACTTGGACAAAATGTATTCCGTGGGTATGAGTAGGTCAGAAGCTAAGAGCCAGCCATGGGGGTTGGCTCTTTGTCTTTACATGAGCAGGGACGAAAATGCCTTAATATAGCTTTCAACTAGAATTTTTTGGGAGCTGAACAGAGTGTAGTATATTGCTTTTATGCATTTTATTCTTTTAACTAGAGTAAGTCCAGTGGCCACTGGTCAGGGGCTATGGACCAAAATAGACTTTTTGACTTACTTTTGTTTCCATGGCTTCTGGATTTTTTTTTTCCTTTAATGTTATTTGAGTAGTAGAACTCGAAGTCTATGCAGGTTTGGAAATATGCTAGATTAATTTGTGTTAATGCCCTGCACATGTATAGCATATATCAAATATGCCTGTGTATGAGAGTGTTGAATGAGACAGACCAATCTGTACAAGATTGGACAGATTTTTGAAGGTGTTTTTCGTAAATGGAAAAAGACTCAGTCAATAGTTGTACATTATTTGGTGGTGAAAACCAATGGAATAATAGCATCATTCAACTGCAGTTATATTTTAGCAGAGCCTGTAACATCTATGCAAATTAAATGAAGGCTGTCAAAACTAAATTAATTAAGAAAAAAATGCAATCCTGGTTTAGTATTAACAGGAAATACTTGTTAATTTTAAAAAAAGAGTGAATCCTGGATTTGAAGTTTTCCTGATTCGAAGGGGTGTTTGTACACAGAGCTGAAAAAATAGCAGTAAAAGTGAAAGTGAAACTGAAGAGACCTATTTTCTTGACATCCCAGCAAAAGATACATGATAGGATAATTAGAAAGATGTAGTTTATTAAAAACGGGTAATGGAGTTTATAAAAAATGTTGTTAAAGATATTCTTCTTTCTTTCAGAGTTTAATGCCTAAATTGTTCATTCAACACAGTAACTTTGAAGAGTGTATTCTGATGGCAAGTTCATCTAACAAAGAAAGCATGGTTTAAACTGGGAATGAACAATTTTCTTATGCCCCAGAGAAGACCAACTAGTTACACAGTAAAGCACAATAGCAGAAATTTAAAGCACATGCAGAAAATGGACGAGATGTTATTGTTGTATCTTATTTTAAAGGAAAAACTCATGTGCAGATTGTGAATTACAGTTATGGCTGCTATGGACTAATGCAGTTCAGTGCTTTATATGTAAGATGGAATTTTCAAAAATACAGTTTTGTTCAGGAGAAAATGTCAGAAGATCTAGCAATGTGTTCTGAAGGAAGAGGGCAGGGAGTTCTTAGCTGGTCAAATGTTCATGTGGTCTAAGCAGAAATGTAAAAGTGCAGGGTTTGCATTGGAATGAGAATGGGGTCATCCACCCTTTGTACTCATCATCAGGGAAGCAGAACCTTCTTCCAGAGAGACCATAGGAAATCAATGAGTACACTTTGCTAGTGTAGAGATAAATGTGTACTGCAGAAGGGTATTAAATATAAAAGGGCAGCAGTAAAATGATTTATTACATGAAGCAGTGGAACTTTCTTTTGGTCACCTAAAAGGCAATTTTCATTTTTTGATAACATAATTACATATTTTTAATACTAATAACTGAAAAAGGCTGGCAAATCAGCTATTTTACATGGATTTGAGCTATACAATGTAGGCTGGGAAAGGCTTGATAATAAATAGCAGCTTATTTGCGAATATATACATGTTTTTTTAATATATTATCTGGCACTTATAATTTAGATCATAATGATATGATCTGACTTACCAAAAGTTAATGGGTTTTTTAATGTTTTTTTTTCCTGAGGCAGTGTGGTTGCTTGTGATCCAGTTTGTCTCGCCATGACCAGAAGGTATCACTGAGGGATACCAGCACAGCGGATGCACATAGGAGAGAACCTGACGTACATTTAGGTGTAGAGGCTTAATGAAATGTGGAAGAGCAGGTGCACAGTCCTAATGTGTCGGTGGTTTTTTAATTTCCTATGATGTGTCTGTTTGCTATGTGAGCAAAACTCCTTGTACATTTAAAACATATTGAACTGTAGAACTGCTAAAAAGGACAGAAGCCAAATAATTCTGCAGTATTTTTTGTCTTAGACTCTGTGTCCTCTTCAAGTGGCAGTTAAGATTCTCCTGCTACATAGCTGTGTGTTACTGTCTCCTCTCTGAAGGTAAAATTAAGGTGAAGAGAGATTAATAGCAGAGCGACCCTTGCTCTGGGTGTAGCACTTGTGACACTGGTGCTAATCTTGAAAGGAGAAATTGGGTATTTGCAGTTACACGTGAACTGACTGTGACCCAAAATGGTGAGAGGTGTGTCTACAGTAGCACTTTGCTTGAAGGCAGGAGTGTGCTGTGTTCATCCCAATACCGCTGTGCTTTGGTGAGCGTTGTAGGTTGATCTCACTGCAATTGAACAGAATTCCTTTTGGATACAGCTGGACTGTGAGGTGTGTTCCAGGAATACCCCTAGTGCATTTGAGCTACAAATGTGATATTCAGCCAATGAGATGAGACCAGATCTAGGATGAAGTTAAATAATCAGACTGTACCCTGAAGTGCGTGGTGCAGAACATGTAGCGCAGACATTGGATCTTTGTCACCAGCTGTCTGACTCTTCCAGTGTTACAGTTCTGTCGTAGTTGTTTGTGTAGACAGCCTTTGCATCCAGTCGAATTTGCCTAGCAGAGACCACGTGGAAGCCCATATTTGGGAAGCTGGTTGGAGACTTGTGGATGGAATGGGTCACCTGACATGCACCCTTCTGTTGGAATCATAAGGCCATTATTCTCTCCTGCAAAAAGGGGTAGTTTGGGTTGGCATGAAGAGGAAAGGTTTGTTTGATCACTTGTCATATAACACATGAGCGAGTAAGAGACACTGATACTTTGGCTTGCAAAAGCTCTCCACATTTTTAACCCATTTTATTATTTGCAAGAGCAATTTAGTTCCTAATGTTAACAATGAGTGATTATGATTCTGTACTTCCGTTTACAGCACAAATTAGCATTTTGTTTTCCATTACAGCTTTTGAATGAGGAATTTAATGTATAATTTGCTGCAAATAGATGTTATCATCTCTTTGGATGTGAACAACCACATAAACTTGAGCAAATGATAAAAATGGAATCAATTACTTCTCAAATGGAAGTAGTTTACAAACCTTCACAAACAAAATGGCAATAGTTGGTGGTTATTGTAACAAATAATTAGGTTTTTTTTAAACAACATTTATTGAATTCTATTGACAGTTTACTAATTGCCTATAGAATATTTAGTCATCCCTCTCACAAAATACATGCCAGAAAATATATGGATTTTTTAAACTGTAGATTGCCTCTGTTGTCCTTTGTGAAGCTTTTCTCATACTTTTACAGGTACATTCACCTGTACAAATGTTCCAGAAGAGTAGCACTGAACCACAAATCATACTGCTGCTGCTGCTGCTGCTGCTTAGAGAGCTTCACAATATTCTGGAATTAGTAGATTAAGATTGAAATTGTGGAGGAGGGAAGAATGAAGAGTATGTGTTGTAGGCTGTGTCCAAAGCCTGTTGAAGGTGATGTGGATTTTGCTGCCACTTTGAACCTCATGATCTATCTCCTGGTTAAAGATGAGAAGAGACATTATTACAGTTGCTAGAAAGAGTGAATGCTGTCAGTTTCTACTGTAGGGGAAGGTAATATCTTGTATTTTAATGAGTTTCCTCGTTTGAATTTCACAAAGTTTTCACTGTCAGTTGCTGTGATATGTTTCTGTATTATACAGAGTTATTCATGCTTGGAAAAATACCAATCCACAGACAAAATCTGTGTGAGAAACAGTTCAGAATCACACTCAGTCTCTTCCATTGCAGAAACTTTCTTCATATCACTAAAGGATGTAATCCAAGCATCATTTTCAACCCCTTCCTTTCAAAGAGGCTGTGTCTAAATTCTGATGATTTTGTACATACTGGCTTGCATATCTGCTTATTTCTGATCCCCTAAAGCTCTGACCTTAAAGTCACCACCTACATAATTTCCTGTCAATGTGAATTAATCAGCCTTTTTCTCACAGTCATCCCCAGTAACCCCATTGTATCCATCCATTCTGTATACAATATAAGCCCTGATTGTACATACTGTCTTGATTGACCCTACCTACTCCCTTACCCTTACGTAAAAATACGAATTGAAGTCCACACTTTGTCTCACTTAGTACTTTCGATTTTACACCTCTTGTCCTTTTAAAGCCTTTGCATAATTCAGTTTTTCCTTGTTTACCATTAATACCATGTCTTTTTGGTTATTACTGATGCTTGATTTGATGCTCGCTGGGTTGGTTCCCTGAACAAGCCCTTTTTGCCATCTCACACTTTCCCCTTTGCCTTATTGAAGTCATGAGCCCATGGAGGAAGATCATGTAGGCTTTCATCTATCTAGTGTCTTGAAAGCTGTTGTTGTCTAATTATTAAAAATGGGTAATCTTATTTTGCACTTGGAAAACTGTGGAGCAAACTGACCAAAACCCCATTCATCACTCTGCTGCATTTCACTCTCTGCATCTCTTGCTTGTTTCTTTAGGTTGGTGTCTGCTGCCATACTTGGATCAGCCTGTAGATCACATAAACAATAGCTTTTTATTCTTCTAATAATTAAAAAAAGAATAATGATGTATTTTCTCATTTGCTTCACTCTACCAAACATTGAAGTAATTAAGGGGAAAAAAAGACAGACTGGGAATAGTATAACTTTGCAATTCAGGATCCTATGTTCAGCCTTTTAGCCTTCTTTTGAGACCATGGAGCTGATTGTTTAAGATGGAGCTTTTTCTTAATTTTATTTTTGAGGCAGCTGTTGATTGTGAAAATTTACTTGTCTTCTCATTCTGACTATAAGTCTGTTTATTTGTTTGGCCCTTTTTTTCCCTTTCAGAGCAAACCGACTTGGGCTAGAGCAAAAGGTCAATGTTATGACACTGCGTGTTTGCAGTGAACTTCTTTGAAGCTTAGAATGTGTGTCTGGTGTAATGATTCTTGAAGGGCTGATGGAACTTTATTTTAGGAATGTGTGCATGGCTTCATAAAACATACCCACAGTTGTCATAGCCTCCCTGGACTGAGCAATCCTCAATGTCAGAGGTTTATTTGAATTGTAAAAACTCACAAACTCACTCCATCAAGATAATTTACTTCAACCATTTCTTTTCTTTTTTTAATTTTATTTTTTAAGTCAAACAGCACATTGTGAATTGATGTGTCTGCTAAGCTTTGACTTGTCATTCATGATGCTTCTTATTATATCCGCTTGCTACCTCTTTGTCTCATAGTTTGCTTAGGCCTTGATCCAGCAGACCACTTAATTGCTCAACAGTAAACACTTGAAGTCAAGGGAACTGCTTACAGGTTTAAAATGAATGTGTGGTGTATTGGACTGGGGCCTTAAACAGCTGTACCTTGAGGACAGAACTTTGCTTCCCTCTTGTTTGTCAAGTACTTGCCATGCTTTGAATACATTACAAGTATTGATGGTAATTATGATGGTGGGAGCAAGAAAACAGTGAGAAGATCAAGGAGACCTTTTCGTGGTAAAGGAAACCTGCCAATTCTTCCTTGGCAGTTCAGTCTCTCTCTTTTTAAAATGGATTTACAAATAAAAGATGATTCCTCTTCTCCCAATCAAAAAGCTGTGTGATTAAATGACTAGGTGGTGCTCTAAAATGCAAAATTATGACAGAAAGCCTTCCATGAAATACACTTGAGAGTGGGAAACTCCAGGTTTAAAGAGAAGGAAAAAAAAGATGGCTGTAAACATGTAATGGTAAAAAAAAATTGTAAGTAGGACATGCACACACTTAAATATTTAAGCCCTGTGAAACAATGAGAAAATGAACTACTGACCAAATAAATTAGCAAAACAAAAGTAAGGTTGCACGCCCAGCCTTTTTTTATTTCCATCCAAAAGACTGTTAATTGCTGGAGGATTAAAATAATTCATATTCAGGGATAGAAGGTGATAACAATGTGCAGAGCTTGGATGCTACAGCTATACAAGAGACAAGTGAAAGGAATACTTTTCTCTCTGTGTGATGTCAAAGCCAAAGGGGAGGGGGAAGGAGGGGGTTGTGGCTCTTTGATGCCACTTACAGAATAAAAATAATGCTGTAAAAGAAACAGCATAATCTTTTTCTATTTATCTAAGTCCTTTTTTTTCCTAAAGAGTTAGGGCAGCATTGTTAATTGATTTTTCTGATGCTTATAATAACAGCTGTATTAAAAATAATTTACAAAGAATTTTTTTCCAGAAGCTGAGCCCTGCAGAATCTGTTGTAGAAAAGTGGGTAGAGAGTGGATTATTGTACATCACTGTTCTCATGTAATTATAATCTCCCTGATTGGTAAAATAAATGTTGTGCTTTTGCATTGTCCATTTTCAACCAGTGGTGTCTTTCCAACAAGATTTACTGGTTTAATAGTAATAGCATCAGGATCTCTCATGCCCTTTCACTATAAATAAAGGTTGTCCTAACAGCTGCTCAGATTGTGCTGGCATAGCAGCCATCTTTGCTGGGAGTCAGTTTTTGGCTAGAATATTTTAACACACTGGGGCTTTTCTTTGGTTACCAGTGGTTGAATCATGTCCAGCTGTGAAAACAGATGTGTGACTTTTTTGGGAAGTAAAGTTAATTAAGAGAGGTTTATGAATTGGTTGTTTTTTAAATTAATACTTTATGGTTTTATTTATTTATTGTGGAGTTAGAGGTTTACGTTTAGAAAAGAAATTGTTTTTTTTATGGACATGAACTTGGACAGATCAACACAAACAGCATTCCAAGGAAAATTTTGGGCATATCTGTGACAAAAAGAACCTTTCAATTGCACATTAACTTTTAGAATAATGTTAAAAATTAAAAGAAGAAATACTTACTCTTTACAGTGATAACTAATAAAGTTGAGACAAAAGTGGTAAATAAAAATGACGAGTTTATCTTGGTGCATATTGTGTATTAATATTGCGATCTTGCCGTTTTGTAAGGCAGCTCCCAGTCTTTTAAAATCTGTATGGGCAAGCACTTAACACATATCTCATTAAATTTTTTGTTTTCTTCATGTTTGACTTTTGTCTTTGAAAGGAATTCTCTAGGTGAAAACTGGAAAATATTTGCAGCTTTTCAGATACTACTTTCCCTTTTGTGTTTAGCATAGTGGTTTGTACCTTTAACATTGATGTCTGTCTATTTTTAAGTCTGCTGGTAGGCACAACCCAGTTTTGTGGAAAAGAGAGCTTTTCATGTGAAGAAACTTCTGGTTTTGTGATTCCTTTCTTATTCTTCTTGTTCTTGATTGTTACACAAAATAAATGGCAAAGGATGGAAAAAACCAAACAGCAGCAATTGCTGTTAAAATTAATTTAAAAACCCCTAAACTTGATAAATTACAAAAATTGCTGTCAAAAATTAAACAAGCAAATTTGTATAGTTTATGTTACTCTTGTTGCAAATAAGTGTCATATGGAATGGAAATCTGTTCAGTAGAGCATCCTGAAGCAAGGATGTTGTCCCTGTGCACATGTTGGGGCTGCACAATGTATGGAGCAATGACACACCCCAAATGTACAGAAGTGTCTCTAGAATTACCACTAAACCTTCATGTCTGGATGAACTATAAACTCATTGAACAGCATTCAACTTTCCTAAGACTACTGCAACTGTAATGTAGCAACGCAAATATGAAAAGACAAGGTTGTTATGCATATATTTTGCTTTGTTCTTTTTCCCCCCATGGGGAAAAAAAAAGAGAATATTTGGAAAGATCATGGATAGATCATTATAAAAACATTATACTTATGGAGATCACAAACATATGTGTTCATGAAAGGACTGAGCTTCTCCCATGAGTAGGCTGAACTGTAGTACTTATTTGGTGCTTTGGATGTAATCCCTCTTAGAGAGTGTCAGTGGAAAGCTTTGCATGTTTGGCAGAGTATGTTGCCTGTCTAGGATTTGCAGAGGATGAGGAGATGATGTACTTCTAGTGGTTTTAGGTGTTTTCTGTAAGGGAAATTGCCCATTGCTTGAGCAGAATGAGTGTCTGTTGGGTTAGTTGCCCAGGATTACGAGAGGATGTGGCAGTGCTACCTGCAGTGCAGGTTTCTAAGGCCTTAACATGTTAGGTTCCTATTTTTGAATATAATTTTGCCAGATGTTAACTATATGAACTGGGTTTTGCCACAGTTGTATGTCTCAAGCAAGGTTTTTTTTTGTTTGTTTGGTTTTGTGTCTTTGTGTTGGGGTTTGTTTTTTTTTTTAATGCAGGTATCAAGAAATGTTACTAGATTAAAAAAAAACATGCAAAATTTTATACTACAATGTATAATTAAATCTTGTTACCAGGAAAGGCAGTATAAAGTATGGAACTGTTTGTTTAATAGAGTTGTTATTTTTATTCTCCTTAGTGAAAAATTACAAAGTAAAAGACAAAAAGCAAACATAAGAATAAAAGGACTGGCATATTGAGAATATTTTATAAAAATATTAATTCTTTTGTAGTTTAGAAGATGTAAAGCAAAGTGGTAGCAAAAGTCAGAACTGTATTTGATTAGAAATCAAAAGGTTATTAGTAGTGCTGATTACTTCAGCTTAGTTATATCTGCTCTAGTATTACTCCTATTTGTTTGCAACACTAATCAAGCTCACTGTAAGCCCTTATCTTTGACCAGCCAGAAGAAATCATAAAAGGAAATAATTGTTTAGCGAGAAAGACTTTGATAACAGCATGACTCTTGTGTGGGAGACAAGGAGATAACACTGTCTGAATGAAATGATATAACCAAGGTAGCTAAGGTGATAAATTCTTTAGTTGTCTTGTCCTCAGCAGTAAAATATACAGCAAATTAAAGATGTCTTTTCAAGAATCGTTTTAAGAACTGATCATATTTGTAATTTGCATGTTTCACATTTGCATGTGTAGAGGAAATGGAGGAGATTTGGTTTTGAGAATAATAGGATTTTGTAAAGCCACAAATTTAGCCAGAGTTTGACCAGGTGATTCAGCCATGACTTATAATTCAGCTATCTCTCTATTGGATTGAAAACTGTGCCTAGTGTTTGAATTTGATGTGACCAAAATATTTTACAAAATGTAAGTATTTGTCTGAAAGAAGACATCAAGGATTCAGTAAAGCTTTTGCTACTTACTGTATTGGTTAATCATTCTCATTGCTTGTTTTCTTTAGAAAGTCCTGTTTTACATTAGAGTTGTTCAGAATAAATTTTCTAGGGAAAAATTCTCTTTATGACTTAACCTGGTAGGTTGGGAAGCCCTTCAGTATGCTTTTGTTTTTACCTCTGAAAAATACTTTTACTCAAGACATCAGTGTGTCTTCTTTTTTTTAAGCTAATGAAAGTGACCTCTTTAAGACTCTCACCAGAGGACATTTTTTGCAGACTTCAAGTACATTTGCATAACTTCTCTGTTTTCCTTCCAGTTTTCTGATTTCCATTCAGGAAAATCAGATGCCAGTATCACGAGATGGCATTTCAGTATTGGTCTCTACAGTGCTGTCAGTACTACAGAGAAGAGTTCACTTACCTGCTTCTCTTCTCTGTGTTCAAGGTTCAAATTCATTCTTTTTGCTGCAGCGTCACAAAGAGATTTCACACTGAGTAACTGGTGTACTTGAATACTTGCTGTCTTAACTGTGAGTCATGACTATCCAGGATGTAGTCCACCACCCTGTACGTGTGTTACATTTTCTGTTCATTGATCTGCACCTTAGTACTTTATTTTATCCAAACAGGCTCAAGAGCAAGCAAGCAAGCAAGGAAAAGTCAAATCCATATATTTTGGCATCAGTGATTGCCTGTAGTGGTTTCTGCCGGGCGTAATCTGCTGTCAGGTGTGCTAAGGAAGTTACCATGCCAGTTGTTCACCTTTACTGCCCCATTATATTAGTGTGACTTTGTGATGAAGGCCTTGCATCCAAATTGTCAAGCTCAACTGCTCACTCAATTGCTCCCTAACCTGGTTCTTTCAAAATGACCTAAATTAATATAAACATTGAAAAAATGCTACTGTTATGAATCCTAAGAACAGCAAGGAAACCTGCCTTTATTTTGAGAGAGCTTGGGTAGAGTACAGTACTGATGTGCTGTCATGCTGGGTGATCGTCAAGAAGTGATGATGAGCAACTAGAGGTCTGTAGGGGTGGTAGCCTGGGTCAGCTGCAGCCTCGGAGACTCACTGAATTCATCCTGTTTGCTGTAAAAGCACTAAACTGGGAGAGGTACTAAGTAAATAAGAATGAAGTGCTTTTTCTGGGAAAGGTTCCAGGTGACAACAGCGGAAGCTTCATTTTTTCAGTAGGTCTGAATTTTTCCTCACTGAATAGCTATAGATAATGAATTAGTTTTCTGTAGGTATGTGTTGAGGTTGTGAGTTTTACTTTTTCCCCTGCCCATTTTCAAGGAAGTAATGATTTTGAGTGATCAGGTTTTTGAAACTCAGCTTCAGGCATCTTAAAGAGAGCTGACTTTCAGCAACTAATTGTTTAGTATTTACTGAATTTTTGGGCTTTTTGAGCAACCAAATCTCAAACAACAAGAATCAATGTCTCTTGACATGCGTGCCTCTCATACTTAATGTGTGAAGACAGCTTGCAACCACATTTCAAGGAAAGCTGTATGGAAACCTTACTAGGCTGGATTATACAGAGAATTGCCAGTAGTCACAGAAATTGATTACTGTAACTGATGTCTCTTTTTAATAATGTATGCTTATGATGTTTGTAAATCACAGGCAGGACTTTGAAGACCTGCTGTATAAGTTTTTGAAAACAAACCTATCATGGTCAGTCTGTTATGTAGTTCCATAGTGTGGGGCCCTGTTTCCCAGTCTGATTTGATGACGTATATTTTGCGTGCAGATTTTTGTAAACTGAAACTGAAGACTGGAACAGGCCTGTCCTGATATCTATGTTAAACTTATGTGAGATAAAACAGCCTGAAATAATTCCCTGTAAGATGTCAGTGACCACCAAGAGTTTTGATTTGGCAAGGATGACTCTATTTAGAGCTGAGCCCAGAGGACTTAGGATAACATTTGTCAAAGGCTTTCCGCAGCCTGAAGGTGCATGGATGTGAGAAGTAAGGTGCCTTTCAGACTTCAGTTAAGTTCTCCTAAAATATGTAGTGCTGTGTAGGAATATTTGAGATAGTTTAAAATTAACTAGCTCAAATAACAAAGGCAACAGAGGTAGGTTGCACTTCAGTCTTCTAGTGGATTAGTTACTACAGGTTGGCAAGCGTGTCAGTGTACCTACATCCTGTCTGCTGTCCAGATCACAGAATCACAGCATCATTAGGGTTGGAGTGGACCTCTGGAGATCATCCAGTCCAACCCCCCTGCCAAGGCAGCGTCACCTAGAGCAGGTGACACAGGAACTCATCCAAGTGGGTTTTGAACGTCTCCAGAGAGGGAGACTCCATGACTTCTCTGGGCAGCCTTTTCCAGTGCATTGCCACCCTCAATGTAAAGTTCTTCCTCATAATGAGTTGGAGCTTTTGTCTTTTAGTTTATGGCCATTGCTCCTTGTCCAGCTGCTGGGAACCATGGAAAAGAGTCTGGCACCATCCTCTTGGCACCCACCTTGGAGATACTTGTATGTATTGATGAGATGCCCTCTCAGTCTTCTCCAGACTAAACAGGCCCAGCTCCTGCAGTCTCTTCTCAGAAGAGACATGGCCCAGACCCCTCATCATCTTTGTGGCTCACACTGGACCGTCTCCAGTAGCTCCTTGTCTTTCTCATATTGAGAAGCCCAGAACTGGAGACAACACTCCAGATGTGTAGAGCCAAGTAGAGGGGTAGGATCACCTCCCTAAACCTGCTGGCCACGCTCTTCCTGATGCACCCCAGGATACCATTGACCCTCGTGGCCACAAGGGCACTGCTAGCTCATGGACTTACATTACCTGAAGAAAAACAGGTTGTTGACAGGTGTGGGGTTTTAAATTTTTTTAAAATTGTTAATTAGCTTAAAGTAAAAATAAATGTACACATTGAAATACCTAATTTATGTTAATTTAGATGTATTTCTCTATGTAGTAACCCTAAATACTCTACTGTGAAACATTAGAAATTCCATCTACAACATTTTCTACAATAACTTTCATGTGTGTGTCTTAATGAAGTTCTTAATGTAAGAGAGATTACTGCTTTTGTGTTGTGAAGTACACAGTTTTCAAATGAGCAAGAAATACATAATTCTCTGAAACAGAAGATATATACATCATAAAAATAACCAACTCAGAGTTAACGAGTGGCAAAACATGTTTAAAGAGTCATGTATAGTCAGTACTCTGGTAGAGGAGAGTGCAGAGATTTCTGTTTTTATAAATTAAATTCAAATGGAAGGGTCATCAACAATTGGAGTAGGCTTCCAGGGGAAGTGCTTGAGTCACCATCCCTAGAAATATGTAAAAGATCTGTAGATGTGGTGCTTAGGAACATGATTTATTGGTGGACTTGAGAGTGCTGGGTTAGTAGTTAGACTTGATGATCTTAATGGTCTTTCCCAGCCTAAATGATTCTATAATTCTATGAAAGTTTTAAGCACTGTCCTGCTGTTTCTGTATTTCTTGTTCTCCCCAGCAGCTTCCTTTTAAGGAATAGCACAATATGTGGCATTTAGTATGTGTTTAATCTCTCTTTTGTTTTTAAACAGATCTTCTTCAACTGGTAACAGCTTTAAGAATTATGTGAGGAGAATTCTAGAAATAAAAGCAAATGAGAGAAGACAATGTAATGATACTTTATACTTATATAGTGGTTTTCTGACATTTATAAACTCAAGGGCTCTTGCTTTTGGTTGCCAAATGTTAGGCTGAATGCTTTCAAGGTGAAGCTGTACTATGCTGCTTTGAACTGATACTGCATGATTAGGGTAATAAGTAAGTGCCACTTAATTGGAACAGGCCTGATCAGAAGACATTCCAGGTAACTGATTTAAGCCAAACAATACTTAATTGCAGTGAATGTTGCTTAATGGGTATGATAATTATGTGCATTGGGGATACCTTCAAATGATTCATTGGTGGTTCGGTCTTTTGTGTGTGCCTCACTGTTGGCTCTTTTTCCTGTTGCTCAAAACAGCTTTCAGTGTCTTCATAAGTAGCCATGATTCATTCAGAAAGCAGATGAAACCATGATTGGCTTTTAATAAATCAGCAGTTTAAAATCACTTTGTTTGAAATCATGATGTCTCTAATGATTTTTGGGGACTTTTAAATATAATTTTCAGGATTTTGAACTGTTGGGTTTGCTTTTTCAATTTTCTGCGTGATCAGGAATGTTAGAAATGGAAATAAGAAAAGACAAGTCACATAATTTCTAGGCTTTTGGATCAAGGCAGGCTCTAACATAATGAGACTTACTAAATCATAGAAGTTGATATGTTCTCTGCCCTTGGCAAATAATTGACTTGTTTTAGTTCTGTCATATTTTCTTCCAAGATTGCTTGTTTTCTTTTGCATGAACCTACCTGATGTGTTGCAAAATATTCTTTACAACTGGGGAACCCTCCCCCATTATAGTTAAGGTTGGACAAAAATAAAACCAGGTCCTTTCCCCACTCATTCTCAAACTTCGACTTGAAAATGCATATTTGCACCTTCATAATTTAGCCTTGCTCTGCCTGTCTTCTCTGCTGGTTTATTATGTCATCAGTATGGGATGCTGGTGTTTTCAGCTTCATCTGCTTTATTTCTGTCCAGTTTTTCCATGCACATTTTCATACTTCTGTGCTGAAATTTTTGGGCAGACCTGGGTATATATATATTGAATATTATGGAGAGATGTAGTGTTTTCTGATTTAATCTGGCAGACAAGAGTTTGCTTCTGATGTTAACATTAAAATTCATTTTTAATTCCAAAAATTTCATGCTTCCATGTTTTTCAGTTTTCTGTCTTGTTTATAGAGTGAACAGATTGGATTAACAGAAGTAAAAGTGATCAGTTTAAAAGACTTAAAATATTTCCATTTATTCTTTCTAGGTTAATGAGTGCTTTTAGGTTCCTTCCCCCTGCAGCCCCCTGCCTTACAACATCCAGTCTACATGTGGGTAGATTTTGACAATGGCTCCTGCAAGCAGTGATTTCCAGTGACAGGAACATGCTGAAGACATTTTCATTATTTAAAAAGCAGACATGTTTCTCTGTCAGCAGATTTGCTGCACGTATGAAAGTGGGACGGTATTTTTATTGTGAACTTGAAGAACACTATATTACAGAATCACAGAACATTCTGAGTTGGAAGGAACCCACAAAGTTCATGAAGTCCAGCTCTTCAGTGAACAGCTCCCACAGGGATCAAACCTGGGACCTTGGCATTGTTAGCCCTATGCTCTTACCAACTGAGCTAATTCCAGGGCCTTAATAATCTTTTTCAAAACTGAAAGGATCCTCCAGGTTTGCAGGATTACACTTCCTCCTGTCCTTTCATTTCTCATTATCTCTTCCATTTTGGAATACTTAAGGAGGAAATGTAGGATGACACATAGAAAAAGTGGCATGGGAAATTTTGTTGGCAAAACTAGAACTACATGTCTCCAGAGAGCCAAAGTTATCTCTGTTGTCTTCAGCCACAAACAGTCAACGTATTGTATTGTAGCTATTTCTTTAAAGTGGTTGAGAATATTTAATTTCATTTTCTTTGTATGAAAAAGATATTAGAAATATGAAACATTTTCTGTGTTGTCCCTACAGATGTTTACAGGGAAGTTGAGAAGCTCTCAGGTATTGTCTAAACTACCTAATTCATTGGCCAGTACTTTAAAGAAGGCACAGTTAATAACTGTTTGACATGGTTGTTTTTTTTTTTTTCTTCTCACTGCACCTTCAAAATGGTAGACAGCATTTTCAAAATGTCTCTTTATTTTGGTACTTTTATTATGCTTCCAGCCCGCCGTGAGATTCACTAAAGATCTTGATTTGCAGTGGGTAGCGATCTAGTACTTTCAGGAAGTCTAGGCTCCTTTAAAATGTCTAAAGGTTGGTACCATTTACCTGTAGAAATTAGAAATGAAACCAAAATTACTTAAAACACACTTAGCAAGATCACTTAGCTCAGAGAATTTGATGTCTTTAAAACGTATCGGTGAGATCTAACCCCTTGTTTTGGTAGGCATTGTGCTTACTAATATAATCTCTTTTAAGTCAAGGACTCATGTTAAAAAAACCCAAACAAGTAAATTAAAAAATAAGAAAATCATAAATCTAATTTAAATCATAAATCCAATATTGCCCATATAATAGCCTATTATTCTAGTTCTCTGATGTATAAAGAAGCACATTTTTATCACAGCATGACTTTCACTTCAATGCAACATAAATGCAATTCTTTCATCAGTAATTTCCATATATATACACAAATCTTGAAGTAAAAGCAGTCATAAACCACACCTGAATTAAATCTGTTGACCAGTCTACAGAATATAGATACTTCTTTTTCTGAGTGACTGGTTTTATAGTTTTTCCCTTTTGCTGTACTGAATATTGTGATTAATGACAGCAGTAATTTTAACTATTTTGGCTAAAATTAAGAATAGTTACAATGTTTCTCATTCAGTAACAGATTTTAAAATAAAGTTCTCAATTTTTAGAGTTAAAAAATAAAGTGGTTTGTTTTAAGTTAGTAGAATTAGGAAATAGTTGTAATGAGTTTCAAATCTGGTGATCAGGTGAGAGTACAGTTGCTGTAGGTGGAGTTGGCTGACTTCTGCTGAGGACTTACCCCACTGGCTGTATGAGAATTGGAGTTCCTTCACTTGGGGGTGTGTAGTGGAGCTATTTCAATGAAAAGCTGCAACTTTTTTTTAATGTTTTCAGACTCTGTGTCGAAATCTGTCCCTTATTGGTTGCAATATCTATTGAGACTGAGAGTTACCTGGCTCATCCTGATGGCTGTGGCTTCTTGTGTAAGGACAGAAGAGAGAGATGATGTAAGGGTGCCCGAGGTTGCACCAAACTGTGTTACAAGATGTGGTCAAATAGCGAATGCTTTTTTTTTGCCTGACTGTCACTGTTTTTAAAGGGTGCTTTAAGACCTGTCACTCAAAAGGGGAGTGCTTCCATCTTTCTTATCTTCATCCTACACCTGGATATTTGTTTGCTGAAGTGTTGCTGTGAGGGAGTGCTGGCAGCCATGACTACAAGTCTCTGAGGCTGGAGCAGAGGTGCTGTTTTCATCATCATGCTCATCTCTTGTCTTACGAAGCAGATGGGAGCGCAGTGTTTCTCACTTGTGCTGTTGCTGACTTGGTTGTTCCAGGATCTGAAGGCTTTTATTTTTTAATATCTTTCATAATGTTCCTCTTTTTATCCTCCCCTGTTGTGTCATGGTTCAGGCAGGAAGAGTGGCTGCCCAGAGGACCCTGCAGTATGGCTGGTGCATGCATGGTGCGTGTGGTACATGGCAGAGCTGTGCACACTGAGGTGGAGAGTGTGGGTTGCTCAGCTGAGACCCCTTATTCAGAGGTGCCCGCATATCTTCATGGGGGATGGTGGGGGAAGAGCAGACAATAGGAGTTCTTTGTTGGTTTCAGCTTGTTTACTGTGGAAATTGTAGCTGGATAGAGCCGTTTGAAAGCTGTGTTAGGTGAGAGAAGGTAAGTGCTCTCATAAAACACTAATAAGGATGTAAGAAAAGACACGAAGGGCCATGTGGAAAAAATGAACAAATGGGCCATCTGTAATATTAGGGACACTGCTACTAGATTCTGGTAGTGTTTCTAAAGTCATAAATTGATAATGCTCTTCGTGTTAGATGCTGGAACTGCTGCTAGTGTCCAACAGCAGGAGTGATTTTCCCACTGGGAGAGAGAGTTCTGCTGTCCCTATGGAGAGAAGTGTAATAAAAGTATGGAAACCCGTGAATTATGTTGTTGTTTGGAAAATACTGACATATATCTTACACAATGCCTGCACTGTTGCATTTCAAACATGTTCAGATATGTAACCTAGGGCAAATCAGGAGAATGTATTTGACTGTTTTGTGCTAGGCACTAAGGTGGTACATAGAAGGGCATAAAAAGGAAGGGAAGGGACACAGGCAAAGTATTTGAGCTGTTGATAGATAAAAGATAAGTAAGAGTGATGGCACCCCTCAAGCCGGAGAATGCAAAAAGTGTCTTCTTCATGGAAGAACACAGCTCTGCTTAGTGGTATTGTTTTCTTAAGTAGCAGACCCAGGCATACGTGGGCACCATCTTAAAAGGGAACACGCACAAATGCCAAATGCGAGATAGTACCTGCCTGATAGAACTCAGCCTGCAAATATCCTAGAAGATGTGGTGGGTGAGTGCAGGCAGGTGGGGAGGTCCAAGGAGACATTGAAACAGTCGTCTCTAATCTCTGTACTAATGTGTTGGTCCTGCTGTGAAAACAGGGCAGAGACCTGTGCTCCTGAGGACCCGGTGCTGTCACCTTGGGTCACAAACTACATGCAAAACACAAAACCATTTAGACTTTTCCAAAACTTTTTTATACAAATAAGTAATGAAGTAGTGAATATATTTGATTCCATTTCAGACTTTTGTAAACAAATAAACTGCAACCACAATCTGATAATCTGATAGTATACAAAAAGTCATATCAGCATGCATATTCTTTTTGCTTTTTTCCCCTGATTAGGTAAAAAACTCTTAACTTTGTTCATGTTTATGGCAAGTAAACTCTCTGCCTTATGAACCTGACAATGTAGCGTTACACAAAGAATGAAGTTAATTTTGGAATATTCTCGTACTAGGAAAGGGTGAAAATACTGTGTGCTTGACAACAGATAATCTGGTGACATTTGGGTAACTTTGTTTACCACTCAGGAGGTCAGTGCAAGCAGCTAAGCAGTTGGTTCCATGTACAAATAAGTAGATCCCATGTGGCTAAATGACAGTGACAGAGCGTTGCAGATTGGACCTCATTTTTCATTTCCTGCTTTTAGAATAGTTCCATTCAAACCCCTTCATTTTTTTAGGATTTGATGTATTGCAACCCATGTGTTTGGGAGTTAAATAATGAATATCTGTGAAAATTAGGTATGAGCAAATCAAGTGGAGATGACTTGGAAAATGTAAAATGGTTTTTAGATTCACAGAATTCATCAACTTTTTGAAAATATTTTTTTACTCCCAAGAAAAAGCACTATGTTCTGTCCAAGAAACATCAGTTGTAGCGAGGAGTGGGGGAGCTCAAGGGGAGAAGAATAGTTTTATCTGAATAAAAGTTCTGTGCAGATGCTGAAGAAAACGAAAGATGATGTTGCATGGCAGAATTAATCTGTTTCAGCAAGTATATATGCTGTAGATGGAGTAGCAGCTGAATTGCTGTAGAAATTAATTTGCTCCACACAGAATAAGTTGAATAATTTACTAGAATAAACATGCAGGGCCATGATGGGAAGCCATCTATTCAGTGTGTCTGTAAAGAGAAAGTAAATGAAAGTAGTCTTGTAACTTGCTCTTTGCAAGCAGAGAGGGAAGGCATAAAAACATTTTTTGGGCTGTGTGTATGACAGGATGGAGCAGCAGGATGGGGAGTAGCCACTCTGCACACTGCCATCTTGAGCAAATATGGGTACCCAGAAAAATGGACTTGCCAGCTCCAGCACTGGACAATATAAAGGGTGTTTGGTGTAGTTCCTCATATCAGTGGGTGTTTCTTTTGTTTGGAGGAAGGAAGAACTGGAATCTTCAGAAATCTGTCCCGGGAGCAGTGCACCTGTGTACTGTTCCTTACACAGGACCTGTGACAGTTGTATCTGGGTTCTGCATGATGACCACAAAGCTTGTATGGCTGCTGCCAATAATACAGTGGTGGAATATGGTGTTAAATCAGTTAGAATAATTTACTAATGAAAAATTGTGTTCTAATTTTATTTTCTTTCTCAGTGAAGTAGTAGAATGTTCCAGGTCTCCAGCAGAATTCTGACAGAGGGGGAATGAACTCCTTATAGAGGTGTATTCATACGATCTGTGAAGTGAGGCCTTCACCTGCCATCCTGACTGAGCAGCGTGCTGGTGCATTCCCAGTCAGTGGGAATGGGACATTAGCATGCTGGGGAGCAGCCTGACAGAGGAGAGAAAACTCCAATGGTTTTCATATGGTCTGTATCAGATGGTACGTGTGTCTTATGTGAAATATTGAATGGTTAATCTCCATTGGGACCAATTGAATCAGTGCATTGTAAAGGAGATAGAACCCTCACTTCTTTTTATAGCTTGATGTCACATCAGTAGGCACACATACAGCTGTCCCCAGTTTTCTCTAAAACATCATGGAAGTGTTATATTTGGTTTGGCTGTGTATGTAAAACATCCTGTGAGATAGAAAGTTGGGGTGTTGGAGAGCTTTTCTGTCAGCTGGATTTGGTGAAGTATACATACCTGAGATGGAATTCATCATGGGCAACACTAACCAGGAGTCCATGTACAGTTGTTGGGCTCCCTTAGTAGCCTCAGAAAAAAAAGATGTGTCCATAGGCTGACTGACCCTCAGCCACTGGTTGAATTTTAATGTACTTGTTAAAATGCTTTACTTCTAGATGGGTGAAGGTGACATAAAATATGCCTTTACTGGTATGATAGCAAATGGTTTCACCACAGTCAGTAGTTGAACTGGGCACTGCTGTTTGCATGTTTGCCTTCAGATGCATTTTAACAGGCATTTTAGAGGTAAGAGCTGATGTTGCCACTCTTGGACTCTGTGCTAGTAGTGTTGGCAGAAATACTCTCTAAAGCTACAAAAAGATTCTGTTAATGATCACAGTCTGGTTTTCTGTCTTGGTAAATTTCCCACCGTACCAAGTAATTTAGAATTTGGGCTTGCATACGGACAGGTGACGTAGTTTGTTGTAAGTTTGCAAAAAGAATACTGGGGTATCCAGGTCTTCAAATGCTTGGTTTCAGTAAAGTAGATATGTACCATTTTATTTCTGCTTGTTTTGCTGTTGAAAGAGGAACAGCCAGATTTCTTCTGCTGCTGATGCCTATAAAATTCTGACTCACAGAACTGCTTCTCTAACCACTGCTGGGAAATGAGTTCAGTGGGGTGGTTGATGGAGCAGCTGCTCCCTGTGCCTTGCCCAGCTGAGAAGTTTATTCTGCTGTCAGTTGATTTGCCTTTCCTGCCTACCTGAAGTTCTTCCACTTCGGGTGATCATCTTGTGGTGAATTTGCAAAGCCTTAAGCCTTGGATCCATTAGTGAAGCAGACTTTCTTGTGCACACTTAATTTGTTGTGTGCTCATGAGAACAGTTTCATGCTACCCACGGCTTATGATTAGTCTGGTTTTTGAAGGCTGATTCAGCAGGCATATCTCCTATAGTAGTCTCAAGTGCAGCAAGTATTATGCATATCTGCTGTATCAAATTCCATGGAGCTTGTAGGTGGTTTGGAAATAATGTAAGCTAAGCAGTTTTTGAGCACAGCTTGTTTCTGTAGATGAAGGCACAATAGCTTCTACAAAGCGCAGCTTTTTAATTTTTTTTGTCATGTACACTAATCAGGAGCTTAGAAGTAAGAAGTTTCAGTGAGAACCACTCTTTCTTTATGATCTGGGTGATGTAGGAGAACAGTGTTCAGGAATTGTTGGAAAACATGTCAGTGGAAGATTGCAAAGTTTGAAAGGCAATGCCCTGACAGAGATGTACAGCAAGTTTTAATAATTTTACATGTACATAGATCTATATATGTGCAGTGGTTCCACTGTATTGCATTAAGAGCTTAAGGTTTGTCTCAGGTTATATTGAACTTAGAAGAGAGCTGGTAGCTCTTGATAGTGAAGAAATACCTGTGAAGGATTTTTAAATTTTAATATGAGGAATAATGACATATTATTTTCTTTTATATAAGATCAGTGGCTCCATGCAAGGGTCCTTGTATTTTTTTCATAAGCGTCTGGTAAACCACTTTAAAAAAAGCATACAAACTGACTTTCTCTTTTAAGATCAGGCTTGTAGTTTTAGAAAGGGTATTGCTACTGTTTAACTCTGTTCTCCCCACTAGCATTTACTGCTGAAGGGATACTGTTTATCATATCTTTTCCTATCCTTTTACTTTTCCAAAAGGAAAGCTTCATGTGCAGATATCATATTGTTCCCTTCATGTGGAATCTATGAACAAATAATACCAGTGCCAGGAAGGGCACAGGTCACAGTGGATTGACAGGGACTTGTTCTACAGCCTGCTTGTGGTCTGAATGCAATGAACAGTAGAGGGGAATATAGCATGGGTAGTGAATCTTTTTCCTTTCTTTACAAAGCCATTAGCTCCATAGCTGCTGTGTCTTTTGCAGGAGGAGCCGAAGGCAGGTGTGGTATAGCCTGGGTAGTGTTCCTGAAGGTGGAGGCACACTGCCAGAGCTCAGTTCTGTGTACGTCTCTCTTGCTGTATTGGTAAATGCAGTAGTTTGCAGGGAACACCTTGTGCTCCTTCAAAGAATCTACACCAAAGAATACTTAAACATTCCCTGTGTTACCTTTGCATCTGATTGCAGATGTGTCAGCCTTTCTGCTGAAAACAACAGAATGTGGAGGTAGGAGAGGGCAGAATTGCAAGCTTGCTTATGTTATATGTAATCCATTTGGTTTGTAATGCTTCTCTGTAACCAGCTGATGTTTCTCCTTTGAGCAGCAATGTTTGATTGGTGTTAGACATTTTTGCTTTTGCTTACCATGACATCTGACACTACCATTGTCCCTGTTGTCCCTTTGATGCTTTTGCAAAAATAATGGGGTTACTTCTAATACACACCATTTTTGTGAATCTGACGTCCCTTTTTTTCCCCTCAGGTACAGTGGACTTGTGAGAAGAAGCTGTTCTTTTAGTACAGGGATGCAAGTTCAGAGGAATGCCTGTTATGGCAGTATTACAGATGTGTCAATGGGCAGTTCTGAGGAGCAGTAGGACAGCATCTTTCAATAGAACAACAGGTGATAAAGCACACATTAAAGAGGAAAAACAACTTGGCCTGCTAGGCTGAGAAATGCATGAGTTGTACATATCTGAGGGACCAGAATTTTTGTCTGTCTGTAACCAATATCCCATTACAGGCATGGCCTGTGTAATATAGGAGCAGCACCAAGCTCTCTAACATACATCCTAGTCCTAAAATCAGTTGCCACTTTGCATGTCAAAGGACAGTATATTGGCAGAAGAATTTCTTCAGTATTTATATAGCTGAGGCACCTCGTTAGTGTTATGAATAGTGTTACTTGATGCAAGAGATGACTGAACCAGCAGGGCAGCAACTAGCAAGTTAGGCCAGGAGAGGCTAGACCATATGTCTCTTCGAAGAAGGAACAAATACTCTGTCAGTGAAAACAGTTCCAACATTTTCTTGGGCATTAGAGGCAAAAAACGTAGATAGAGGTCTTTGTAATCTGAGCAAACAGGTGTTTGGCGGTAACACTATATGAGCACAAACATCACGTCTTTGTAGTGATGGCAGCAGTATACTAACCTAGAGGCTTCTGAGTGTGTTCTCTTTGGATGATTTTGTTTTATTGAAAAAATATCAGTCCAAGTTATATAAGTTTCTTAGGGATCTTCTGCTTTGTAGAGTAAGTTCTTCCTGAACTAAGCAAGATATATTTGCAGTGCCTACACTGCTGTATTAATGTGGAGGTGAGGGTTATTTCCATATTCTGATGCATCGGACCTTGGTGATCTGAATCAGTGTAGCCCAGATGCCGCGGTTATCCAAGTGTAAGAACTGATCACAAAGGTTTGACGTGAAAATGGAAGTCTTCAAGTGGTGGTGCACTGGTTATGCTCTTAGCACATAAATCTTTCTGTGCATTGGCAGATAAATGAACTTGGTGACCTACTAGGTCTTTTCCCTCTCTTTCTTCTATGATTGTCCATGTTGAAGCCCTAGAGCATCACTGTTGTTGCATCCTTTTGAGCCAGCTGGCCTCAGGGAAGTAATCTGTCTGTCAGTGAGTAGGAGAGCTCGCCAATTGGCCATGAGTTGTGTGCTGGCTCAGGAGACCCCTCCTTCATACTTTTACAGCCTGCAGAAAGGGCCTCTCTATTACCTGAGCCCATGATTGTTTGGAGATTGGTCGGCTTTCTAACAACCCAGGGATAATAGCCTTGCACTTTATAGTGTTCTGCTGCCCTTTAAATTTGAAGTGTAGTGAGAGGAAAGTGGGGCAGTTCTTGAAATAGTGTGAAAATGGAGCCAGCCTGGAATCTCTGTGGAGATCTAAAGCAAGTGGGATGCAGTCCAGCATACCATACTGCTGGACCAGTGTATTCCTTTGCAATCTCAGAGTTCTTCACAGTAACTTAAATATGCTCTGT
>VYZT01053071.1:0-22479 GCA_013400735.1 Pomatostomus ruficeps
ATAACCTCCCAGATTTCTACTTCTGTCTTATTCCATAGGGCTCTCTCTATGGCAGGTCATATCTTGGGTCATTACATTTCCCTCTGGGCAGCAGCAGACGCTTTCTTCTATTTGTCTTATTCAACTGCTGTGAAGTTTGCCCACGGGTAGCAAGAGTTTATTACTTTTTTCCCCCAGTGGGTGTTTTTTTTTCCTTTTTCAGCTGCACCATGCCAGTGTGCTGCTAAACTATCAGAACTCCTGCTTCATTGGTTTCATTTAGAAGCCTTTTGTACATTTGTCTTTACCAGAGAATCCACAGAATTATTTTCAGTCATATACTGACTATAATCCTTTATATTAATGGTGCACTATCTGTTCAGCTCTCTGCTGCTTGACCCTTGCCTTGAGCTCTGTTTATTTCTGGTAAATATTTTCCAGCGTATGATCTCGAAGCAAAAATTAGGTTAATGCTTGTATTTTTCATAGTATACATTTCCCACTCCTCCCTGTCTATTTAATGGATTTTCCAATTAAAAGGGACCTTCCTGGCTATTTTATCTGACCCCCTGCATTACAAGGCTAAGGAAAGCTGTACAGCAATTGCATAGTAATGCAGTGACAACAGCCCATCTTTTTTGTCCTTCAGCTCTGAGCACAGCACATATACATGCCAATGTTTATAACTATTCTTATTCAGCCACTTGAAAAAAAGGACACTCAGAATTTCAAAGACACTTAGAAATAGATACACACTAAAAAGTTAATGTTTATGAACAGGGTAAGATTACATTGACTATCTTCTGAGCACCCACAGCATATTTTCGTGCTTGGGCAAAGTCTTTACAGGGTGATTATGCCATGCACCAGCTTTTAAGCCATTGACATATTCAAAAGGTGCAGCAGCTGAAGAACACTGGTATATTCCATGAAGGTTTGCTTTGTGTTTCAGAACCTATCACTACCACTGTATGTGGTAAGCATGTCTCAAAATGTGTCCTTTCACTGATCTTTATGTCTCCCTCAGGGTAAGGACAGAGCTGATCAGTTATAGATGTCCTCTAATATGTAACTTGTGCAAGAAGATTCCTATTCCCATCTCATATAGGGTGCATATTCAATTAAATGCCTAGAATGATAAAAATATACCAATTTATGTTTAAATTCCAGTGCATTAAGGACTCATACCTCCAGAGTACTGCAAAACTGGCAAAAAAAGCTGGGTGGTTGCAAGATCTGATGCCCCTTTTGAAAACAAGCAACTTTTTGCCAGTTAAAAAAATGATCTGGAACATGTGGCAAATTTGCAAAATTTTTGTTGTCTTATCACAGAACTGTAGAAGAGTTTGGGTTGGAATGGACCTTATGGATCATTGAGTTCCAATGTCATGAGCAGGGACATGCCCTACACCCAGTTGTTCAAGTCTCCATCCAATCTGGCCAATTTGTTCAAAATCCAGACACTTTTTCATTCAGTTTCCATTTTGTAGTGTTACAGCTTTCATCACTGAGTCCAGAATTACTTTTTTCTTTAAAGGAACACTGATATTCTTAAGTATTTAGTTATCTCCAAGAGAAAAAACAAACTCTTCTGACAATTGAAAGGCCCAAACTTAAAAGAAAACTTTGAAACAAACCGAAATTGATTTTAAAAAGTGTACTTAAGAAATTATTAGCTGTTTTCCATAGAGACTAGATCTGTGGAGGTGACCAACAGATGATTTTGGGAAATTCCTTTTTGAGGTTCAGAGACTGTCAGAAAGGCAGACAACCCACAAGAACTTGTTTCTAGTTTAGGCACACATCTAAGGTGAAGATATTCCTTGGAAATGTATGAAATTATATCCCTGGTGTATGTGTCTGGATAATCTACACTATATCTGAGTATATCATCTTCAGGCATCACACAGAACTTTGTCTCCTTTTTTTGATTTTGGAAGTGCTTTTTGTGCAAGGTTGTGGAAGACCATGTCTTCATATTGTAGGTATTGATTACTCTGTACGCAAAATATTTGGCTGTGTATGTAACTTTTGAAGGCTTAGATCCTTTAGGGGGCTATATGTAAAAATAGTGTACATTGAGTGCAACAGGTTTTCCTTATGATAGCATCCAAATTAAGTGAAAACGATAAAATCAGAGGATACTTGTGTGAGTGGATGTATGTGGATTTTAGTACTGAGCTAATCAGCCTTCAATCTGGGAGATGCTGAATGCCCTATCAGCAGGGAAATGGCTGTGATTCTCGTCAGACTAATAGAGTTTGTTCCCATTCATGCTTGGACTGGGGATGAAAAGGATTGCTTACCTATTAAATATGTTAAGTTAGGGAAAAGATGGGTATTCAGTGGATTGTCAGAAACAGATGGAGATCTGTCTGTAGAGGAAAGAGATATAAAAATGTGTCTACATATAGAGGCAACAAGCAAATGGAGAATATCAAACCCTGAAAAAATTTGCAACAAAAAGGGACATATTAGCCAAGACCTTAATTCCTATTATTTTTAACTTTCTATAGTACGCATCTTAGGAAAATATGCATTTGGGGTTTTTTTGGGGGTTTTTTAATATTTTTTTTTCTAATTACTTCCAACTAAGATTTTTAAAGCCCTCTGAATAATATACTTTACATGTTTCTAACATAGTTGTTACATCATTTTTACTGCTGGGTGAGACTGCCCCTTGAGATTGGTGGGATCATCCTGTGGGGATGCAGGGTGGTCCCATGCAGTCGTTGTGGGATGCACACTTGGAGGACGTAAAAGGGTCTTCCGACTGCTCAACCCATAACTGTGATGCCACGTTAAAACCAGCAACAATCTTTTACATTTACACTAAATCCTGTTATGCAGGACCATGTCAGAAGTGGGGAGACTGAATTATTGTGGATGTCTGCTAAGAGTGTATGTTACCCTTTAGGTTGTGTATTAGAAGGGCAGAATGGAATAACCATACCCAACATCAGTGCTGGGCCAGAACAATGTAAATTAGAATGTGTTTCCTCCAGCACAACATTATGCCATGATTCTTAAATAGCCAATAGAATAATTAATTGCCAGTCCATTAGGAAGAGAGTTGCAGTGAATTGAAGCCTAACTAATGATCACAGAATTCATTGAGGCTGAGACTCTTAGACACTTTGTTCTTCTTGCTTTTTATAAATGTATCTTTAATTTTATGTTACCTCAATTGCCTGAAAAATGCTTTTTTTGATTTCCCCTGGGATGACATGATAAACCATCTTCTGTGTTAATTTTTGTTTTGGAGATATTCAAAGTACATGGTTGTAAGCAGAAAGTTTCCTCTTTTAAAAAGGGATTTTTCCCCTTGGCCATAAATTCCAGCAACCTTTTTCTTTTATATTTTTCAGGTTGATGTGCTCTGATAAGATGCCCCATTCTTTTCTGCCATTAGGTTTCTCTGTGGGTAATGGCAAAATTGAAAAGAATCTATATTTCTGAGATCTTTGAAGGTCATAAGAATGTATCAAGATATCAGAAAAGTTGCAAGGTGGTATGAGATTGATCAAGCAGAGTTCATTCCTGGGATAACACTCTGCCATTTGCTGTTGCTATTTCCTTATATTTTTGACACTGTACTATGAAGGACATTTATTTCTATAATAATATAAATATAATTTATGTATTCACCTGAATTCTATACAGTTTTTCCTTCTTTAGCAGTTTATAACCTAATGTTTAAAAAAAAAAAATAGTGGATGGCAATATATTTTATGCATTGAATTGTACATCTTTAAAGGCTGTAATCTTTACATAGATGGTCTCCTGGGGTGAGAGAGGTCTGTTGCTCTGGGATGTTTAGAAATTGATAATCAGAATGAGCAGAAGCAAAAGAGGAGCAAGAATTACATATATACCACTATGTTTTCTTGGTGGAACTTTTTGAAAGGGAAAAACAAATTACGTGATTGACTGAAACAGAAATAACTTTAAGAAATTTAAAAATATGTTTATTAATAGCATAAAATAAAAAATTCATATCTTTTCTAGAAAACACATCTCCAGTGAATATTGTCAGTGGAAGAGCTACTGACATCTTCAGATGAATCCTGCTTGTGTCTAGAAGATCTCAGAAATTATCTTTCTGTCATGCTCCTAGATGTGTCCATAGAAATCCAAACTGTCACTTTAGCCATACAAGAGTGAGAAACTCTGTTGCATAAAATGGATTTACTGGGGATTATTTTCATTCCTACATTCGATACCAGAATAATGTCAAAAATAGCAAAGTTTTGGTTTTGGTTTTTTCTTTTTTCCTTTTTCAGAAAAATTTCCAGAACAGTTTTCTATGTTGGTCATAAAACATCATCATGCATAACTTAGATAGAAATTTTCCTTTTGCAGCTGCTGTCTAAAGGCTCACAAAATATTTCTTACCCTTTCCATATTGAACTTAAGATCCAAGTGAGCTCAGGTTTCTCCACAGTCCTACACTGCAATTCTTAGACTTTCAACAGAGAAATAGGCTGGTGAGTTGTTCCAGAAACCCTAATTAGGCATTTGTCCTCACTCTACAGTGAGAAACTCTATGATTGAATAGGTACTTCGAAGTCTTATGAATCAAATTATTTATCCCTTTAAAAATATCAGCAGACAAATCTTGTGTTTTAAATGTTGACACTTCTCTTGGGCAGCAGGAAGGAAGAGATCAGGTGGATATCACAGTGCAAATTAATGAGGTCAACCCTTCAAGTATAGCATTCATTAGGTTATGTGGTAGTCTCTGCAAGCTGTTCAGAAATGCAGTCCAAAGCATATTCAACTGTAGAGCAATACTTTCCCAAACTTCAGAATAACTGGAGGAAAAGGAAAATTATGTTTCAAACAGCCTCTCCCCTTCTCTTTGTAGAATAAAAGAGAGTCTGAAGCCAACACAGTAGCTGTAGGGTCAGGATGAGTTTTGACCTGTGTTGAGTTTCCCACATTATTAGCAGAGCAATAGGAATGGACAGAAAAGACATTAATGAAAGGGTGTCCTTTCATTATGTTTTTTTTTCTAGTATTATAAACACATGCTTAACAACCTGATTTTGCCCTCAGTTTAGTAAATTGAGCAGAAAAGAGGAAATCAAGTAAATGATGGTGAGAGAGAGAGAGAGAAATATGTATGAAAGCAGCAGCAAGGGAAAGAAATCTATGTACTCTGTGTTGTCTTTTAAATTCTGCATTTGGGAAAAATATTCCTGTTGGATGAATTTGCAATTTCGTTGTCAAAACATGGACTGTAGAAAGATCTTGCTTCAGAAAGTACACAGTATTTCAGGTTATGGAAGTATTTCACTATATCTTACAGAGAATTTAAAGCCATAAGGGACAGGACATGAAATATGTCCCCATACTGAACTCAGTAACCTCAGTTAGAAGCTAAGGCACTTAATTCTCTGTAGATATAAATATGGATGCACCATAGGTAAAGATCAAGTGGAATTGAAGTAGCAACAATGCTGGAGGCCAGTGCAATGGCAGGGAATCTATTGGATAAAATATACTAGATGAGCTAACAGGGCACATGTATCCTGTTAGCTACTGTGTCCCAACCAACCTTACCTAAGGGAAATTCCTTACTGACACTAAATCTGGAAATGTTTGAACCCAGCCATGAGAGTGAGTACCCAAGAATACAAGAAAGAAATGTTAATTTCACTACAGAAACAAACCCAACCAGTGTTACATTTCTATCTGCCAAACATTTCTGATGGGAAAAGTGAATCAATGTTTATATAACTACTTATTAGTTATGAGTACATATATAGGAAAAATTGTGTGTGTGTGTGTGTGTGTGTGTGTCTGTGTGTGTGTGTCTGTGTGTGTGTGTAAAGTTTAGGCTATCACAAGCCAACTTTGGGTGCAAGGGTGGCAAATGAAGAGAGAATTCCCTGTTTTATGCCACAGAGCCCTTCTTGTAATGAGTGTCTTGAGGACGATGAGTTTAGCAGGAGGCTGCTCATACATTCCTGTCCTCCCAGTAGACAGAAGACGAAGGGAGTGAAATATTCACTGATTCTAAGTCAGACTTCATTTATTAACTGTCTCCTTTTGTTGCTCAGGTGGTGCCAGTGTTGCAGGAGGGAATATGAGTGGGAAGAAGAATGTAGGATAAAGCAATTATAAGATAGTAAAACCTTCCTTGACCTCATTGCTGGGTCAGGGTATGGAGCCCAAACTCCACACTAAACCACAGCAAAGGCAGTGTGGATGCCCATTAATTTTGACTGGCTGAAGAAATCTCAGTCTCTCTATCCATCTTGCCAGCAAGGCAGTTTCAACTGCATTATGATAATACTGCATTACTTTTAGAAACATTCTACCAACTCAAAAATATGGCTCACCTTCCTGACAGGAGAGCAGAGTCCTGCTTGCACAGCTCAGAGCCTGTGCTCTCAGAGGGAATGCTGTGGCTGGGCAGAACCATGGGGGAGCTTAGGCTGCTCTGAACCTGTGCCTCCTGCAGGGAAACACCTGGGCATGGACTGCATCCATGCTGCCTCAACAGGAACTGACTGCAGCCCTGAAAACCATTGGGAAAGAAAACCATTTCCGAGTGTTTTGCTGACAGTTTAGCAGATCCCAGGGCTCCCTCTGGGGACTCTGAACCTGCCACAGCAGTCACCTCAGCAAAGGCAGTGTCGAGGGGTGGGTGAATATATGTGCCTTTTGTGGGAGAACACATGGCTCCTACAGGCTGGCAGGTTGTGGATTAAGGGGCTATAAACTCACAGGGAGAGATTGTGCTTCAAGCCGTTAGTGAATTTTTTACTATATTTTTTTTTCATTTGTTTTATCAATTTCTGCTACAAGCCTGAATTAATAATTTATTGTGAACTTGTTGAATTATAACTCCCTTAACTTGTGAAGACAGAAAAGACTGATATCTTCTCTCTGGGGCAAAATCCCCTTCTCCCTTTAAGCTTGTTTCCTGGTCAGTTGAACAGTCTTTGATTTTTTTTTACCTGCTTGAGACTTATTTATTAATCCTGTGTGGTCCACGGGGAGGCATTTTATAAATTATTCAGTAAAATATATTCAGTGAGTAAGGATGGTGTCCATGTGAGTTTCAGCATTCTCTAGGGAATGGTCTACAAAAAGAGGAAGATCTGATAATAATAATAATAATGACTCTTCCAGACCTTACTTACCTGGCTTAGTTACAACATTTCAGACAATATTTTTTGTGATTTAATCAGTTTTTTCAGTTTTCTTTGGATTCTTTATCAAAACCTTTTAATCCATATTTTCTGTGTCAGGAAATGTGCATTATTGACAGAATTCTTTGTAAGAACATGAATGATTGTATAATTGGAGGAACGAAAGGAACAAACCTACTTTCTGCCTAAGTTCAATTGGTAGGGAAAAATCCTTCCTGGCCATTGCTGGTATAATACTAGCCAAAGCAAGAGCAATCTCCCACTGCCCCTAAATATTTGACACTGAATTCTTTGTCACTTACTGTGTCCTCAGTAATCAATCATTATCAAGTAATCATCTCACTGTGGATGATTTTAAATAATTTAAATTAGTTTTATGGGAACTTTTGTGGTTTTGCACTTAAGGTCTTTGCTTCCCTTTTAGTTTGAGAAGGATAAGACTTTGACATTGCTTTTCAGTTAAAAGAAACCTGAAATGCACCAGTACAGGATGGGGCCAACCTGCTGGAAAGCAGCTCTGTGGAGAAGGACCTGCATGTCCTGGTGGACAGCAAGCTGTGCATGAGCCAGCAGTGTCCCAAGAAGGCTGAAGGTATCCTGGGGTGCATTAGGAAGAGCACTGCCAGCAGGTCAAGGGAGCTGATCCTGCCCCTCAACTCAGCCCTGGTGGGGCACATCTGGAGTGCTGTGTCCAGTTCTGGGCTCCTATGTTCAAAAAAAGACATGGAGCTCATGTAGAGGGTCCAGTGGAGGGTGACAAAGGTGAGGAAGGGACTGGAGCTTCTTGTACAAGGAAAAGCTGAGGGAGCTGGGCCTGTTCAGCCTCAAGGAGAGAGGACTGAGACGGGACCTTGTCAAAGTGTATGAGTATCTGAAGGGAGGGTGCCAGGAGGAGGGACAAGACTCTGCTCAGTGGGGCCCAGCAATAGGACTGAGGGAATGGGCAGAAACTGATGGACAGGAAGTTCACTTGAACGTAAGAACTCTTTTGCAGTGCAGGTGAACATACACTGGAACAGATTGCCCAGGAAAGTAACGAAATCTCCCTCTCTGGATATAATCAAGAACCATCTGGACACAATCCTGTGCCATGAGCTCTAGGATGACCCTGCTTGAACAGGAATGTTGGACCAGATGTGATCCCTTCCAACCTTACCCACTATGTGATTCTGTGAAAATATCAAAGCAAAACCCAACTGATGCTGATAAAAATCCTTCTGTGCAGAAATCAAACAAAACCTGTTGTATTTAATATGGTTTGTTCAAAATGCTGTCTGTATCCTTCTCTGGCACCTGGAAGTGACTCAGATCTCAGTTTGAGTCTGTGGAAAGCCTCGTGAACCTTAACACACTTATCAGTAAGCATGTCCTCATTTTAGGGTTCATGACAAAGCCAATCTTATGCACAGCTACTTCTGAAATATAATAGTGAAAGAAAATACTCTGGCCTTTGTTTTATTTATTAAAAAGATCAATCATTGTTCTAATTTTTTTAATGGCATATTCAGGAAAAAACTTTCCCAGATGGATTCTAGTGCCAGGTATGAATATATATGCTTTCTCTGATGAAATGGGAAAATGTTTATTCCTCTCTGCTCAGCTGCAGAGACTTCCAGATATCTACAGGAGGATGTCATCCTACAAGTAATGCTTCATTCACTTGGACTTAAGAAATTTTTATTTATAATGCACTATAAATACATTTATTCATTTATTTGCATTTCCCGGAACTGAAAGTTGCTTAAAATACATAACAAGAAGAGTGTGGAAGACAGTGAGATATGCATCTTTGGTGCTTGTCCAGACATTGTGCTTCATCCCAGTGATGGTGACATTTGCCACCATAGGTTAATAATTATGAAGTGCTTGGAGATCCCTCAACATAAAAACCATAATGTAAGAAATACAGAAAATTATCATTGCTGATAATGTGGTCTTCCTGAATACTTGCTCCGCATCAGCAGTATTATATTGAAAAAAGATGTTCTAAAAATTGGCTTAATGTAAGAATTAATTAGCTTTCAAAATCAGTTTCTGGCCAAGGAGAACACTTGGGGTTTGCAGGTAGGATCACTTGCTGGAGACTGGCAAAGTCACTCCCTATATTCTTAATTGGAAATGCTTTGCCAACTCATCGCTGCTTGCCCATTATGCTCGGGCTGAAAAAGCAGAGCAGGAGAGCTGTCAAAACACAAGCACTTTTATATCCAAGGCAGTCACTTTATTTGAGAGTGAGGCTAGTCAGGGGAAAGAGTTCATGACCTCACAATAAAAAATAGCTTATAGGAACAAGCCTAATTGTTTGTTTCCCTTACCCTGCCAGCACTGAGTCTCAGTCTGGGTGTCACTTTGGAGAACGCTGTATCTTATTAACAAAATAAATAAAATCATGAGGAGTCTGTTTATAGTATGCAGGGATTTTTTCCCACTCCTTGAGCTGTAGTGTAATCTGTGTTCTGGTTTATTCACAGCTTGTATTTGAATCAGTAACAAAAGCAAATGATGGAGGAATTTGCCCTTGATAAGATGCGCTGGAGGGGTTGACTTGAGCATTTTCCATTGATGTTAATGGAAATGATGTTCATAAATCACTCACACATCAGTGGGGAAGTACATACCTGAGTCTACCAAATGTGTAATGTGTCCAAAACTGATCTTTTAATATTTGAAGAGTTACTTATACTTCTTAAATATAACTACCATGAATGATTCATCCACTAATTCTTAGTTTAATGTCATTTCTACTGGGAGATGGGCTGAGTTGGTTTGTTTTGTATTTGTTTTTCTTTAGACAAAGTCTTGAGAGATCTTTTAAGGGACTCTACTGAAAGTCTGGAAGACTCTGGCTACAACTGTGCCAGGAAAGAAAATTGTGCTGGTGCCTTCTCAGACTCTAGTTCATTTGGGCCTGCTCTTAAATAGTCAGGAAGGTTTCTGGCATGCTGGAAGCTTGTGTCACTTGGCACTCTACCACGTAATTTGTGGTCTTATTTTGAGAATTAGCATGAGCTGGGGGCCATTCTCAAACAGTTGCCTGGGTGCAAACATTTTGTTCTGAAGAACAGGAGAGTTTAATAATAATGACTCAGCCTATTTTTTGTCAAGTGAATGATCTGGAGAAAATTAAATTTTACTAGCATGGACTTAGTCTCTTTGTGTATTGTGTCACCTGTGTAATTCCTAAATTTGCAACACTGAGTTCATCCTGTTGCCATTAATGATGAGAACCTTTTACAAAGGCTGAAAATGTCTTTTCAGAAAAAATACAAGTAGGAATGGAGCCACAGTTCTTACAGGCTCTTTGCTGTACTGAATCTCCTTCCCAAACCCTAATATGACCAATTAGTGATAAATGTCATGAAGGGATGAAGTGCATACTTTTCTATTAGACATAAGATTGAGAAAAGCAATTTATTTCAGTCCCCCACTCAAGTAGCACAGAAGGATGGAATTCTGTATAACTGATGGATAGACAACACTTCCTTTAAATAAGTGTCTTGAATTTGCTTTCTGGATGAACCGTAAAGATGATATTTATTTTTTCTGTACACCAATATGCATGTTTACTTTCAAATCACTGACCAAGAAACAATCAGTTCCCAAAGCAATTTATTCTCTATATTGCCCATTTTAGCCAAACTTCAAATTATGTGAAGGCTTGGCTACCACTGATGGTTTGGGAAGTTCTGGTTTTGGACTCTAGGGAATCCATCTGGTGTTGCTGCTAATTTATTTATTAATGCTTTACTCACAACAGGGACTAAATATTTAAAGTTTGTGACCTGCTCTATCTCCAGCAACTTGAACCTTTTAATTCTATTATTATTTTTCCACATTCTGCAGAAAAAGAAAGCACACTTTTAAATAGTTTTTCCTCTCCTTTTTGCCCCTCTGTGGTTCTCTGAAAGGTTAGGTTTGACAATAGGAATATAGTCACAGATACTCTAGGCAACAAATGAGAAATGTTCTTTTGTGACCTTAATGTTGGCAAGTGATAATAACCAGTGAACCATGAAATACTGCTGCAATATTGTTCATGACTTTTCTGTTTTCTAAGATTAATTTTATGTTCTGAAATAAAGTGACAATCATTTATTATTCTGTTTTACATAGCTTCCACCGGGAAGCAAATATGAAAAGCTTAATTTTCTAGTCCACTTGCAGCTCTGTTCCTAGTGAAGAATCATATATATATGTATAAGTATTCCTTGGTTAATGTATACAATACAATCTTTTTTTCAGTCCTGGTCAGAAATATCTGGGTTAGCACGGAATCAGCTAATGCTTAAAAGTAGAAACTACTTGTCTCTCCTAGGGGTTAAATAGTTATAGTACTAATTATTAGTACACTACAGGTGTGAACTATGCAAGAATATTTAATTTTGAGCTACTGTTTTCTGAGAACATATCATGCTTTCCTAAAGAAGCATTTTCCTTTTTATCTTTAAAATGTAGCAAACAGGAATTTAGCCACCAAAACCTTCTTGCTGCCAGCTATTTCTATTCAACAAGTAGATTAGAATAACATTTTCATCAGAGGATGCATATATAGTTCTCATATCAAACCTAGCTCACCTTTCCATGTAAACCATTATCTTTTTCTCCATAGGCGGTTGGTAAGCAAACAATTTTAGGGCTTGGTAGTGCAAGTCTTACTCATCTTGAGTAGCACTTACCCATATCAATGCTTCTATTGACTTCAGTAATATTGCTGCTCTGAAATGCATCAGGTGAGTAAAGCCAGGAAAAAGAAAAGCCTTTAATTTCAAGGTCAAATGAATGGGGGAAAGTAGATAGCAATATTTTTAAAGTCAATGTGGTCTATTTTTTTTCTTCAAAACATGCATGTGGTTATGCATTAGGATTTAATAATTTAACTAATTAAAGGCTGGATTTTCAGAGAAGCTGAATATCAATAATTTTTACAAAAGTTATATTTCTCCATAAGGTATTTCCAGAAGATAATGCTGGTCAGGGATTGTTAATCTTGGAGTCAGATCTATTCTGAACACAATGGGTATCCTTTTTTTCTGGAAAACTAAAGAGTTTCCAAACCTTGGGGCATAAAACTACATACTAGGTCTTTCATTTGGTCACCTCAGCTAATGGATGCTTGTTTCAAGAAAGGGTGGATTAATTCAAAAGCAGATTTCTACACTTTTGAATATCAGACCAGAACTAGTGGAATTACTTAAGCAGAGGATTAGGGGCCTGGCATCAATGACTTCCAGCAACAAAAATAGTTTTCTATCTACACTTGAATTAGGGGCTAAAGACCAGGGGCTATGGAACACTGTGCTGCCAGTGTCTCTCACACTGAGAGGTATTAACTGTTAGATTAAATAATCACTAACAATTCTGGAGTCTTAAAATAAACAGATTAAAAGGAAATCCTCAGTGTTAATATTCTGATAAGTAGCCTAAGCTCTGATGTGATGTGCTGTACCATGGCTCAGTTTGGTTCCAGCTGTTCACACATTGCAGGCTGTTGTTTCCTGGTTTAACGGTAATGCCTTTTCAGGAGTGTTCTGATTAGATAATTGTTAAAAGCAAGAGTGAAATGTTAGATTCACCACTATTAGTTATCAAAGTCTTGGCTGTCAGGAATTAGATACAGTGCTGCTGCTACTAGGTATGCAATAAATAGTGTTTGTCAGAGATTACTTTTGTTCAAGGCATCTCTGCTCATTATATCTCTACTTGAGGAGCTTTCTTGAAGATTTGCACAAAAGCCCAAGCTAAGAGTAAATATAAAGCCAGCATCCTAGTGGGATTTAAAACAAATAGAAGATAAAGGACCCTTTTTTTTTAATCTACTGAAATGGCCACAACTTGAAGTGGATAATTTACTGAATTGCATTTCATTTCCTTGTAGTATAGTACATGATATAAAAGCAAGATTAGGTACTGGGATTCAGAAGCAATGAAACAGAAGTCTGTGGGTGCTCAGTGGATATTTATACACTTCTTTAAAACATGTTTTATCTAAGGAAATTCAAAAGGAGGCTATAGGTTGTTATTCAGAAAACAGTTTTATGGAGTGATCATGGATTATGCAATCATGACATGCAGTGGTTATATGTGAACTACTCACGTTTTACTATGTAATTTAGTAAGTCTTCATAGGGAAGGTGTATACAAGAGAGGCTAGTAAATGTATTTCCTGTATGGAGAATAAAGAATTTTGCCTTAAAGCTATTAAAATTGACATCGATAAAAGCGCATTGCACAGCCAGTTTAGGAAGCTGAGAGCTCAGTAAGAAAGAGACATTGATCAAAAAGAAAGGAAGTATTTGCTTATCTATTTACATTTTCCAATTCACATTAAGGTAATGTTCTTTGTTTCTATATTTTGTGACAATTTTTGTTGTCATAAAAGCTCTCAAGTGTTCACCACAGGATATGTGCGGAAAGGGACCAAATGCCTCAAGGGAAACTTTCAGGTTAAAGTCATGGATGTAGATTTTTCTCAAAGTGTTTAAGTCTTCAGGCATGTACACGCAAACCCTGTTCTGGGCCCCATGTCCATTTAGGGGTGAGTTTAGCCCTTCAGCTACTGAGTCCTTTGGACACTGAAGCTTTCATCCTGCAGTGCTGTATAACAGCCATCCACATTCATTATCCTCCAACTCGCAGATTTCAGCAGGAGTTCTGGAATTATGTAATCTCAAGTAATAGCAACCTTCAGTTGTAGGGCATTTAAATTTAAGTGTTTGTGGATGGCAAATACTAAGATCCTGAATAACTGTATCAAAGAAAATATAGCACTGTTTTTGTTTGAAAACCTATTTCTTTGTTCCTGATAGTAACCTGTTCTGCACTGTACATTCTCTGTATGAAAACTCCCACCCCTAGCAAACAGGAGATAAAAACTAATTAAAGGATAGATTTCTTGCTCTAATTTTGATGATTCATATAGATTTTTTACTGGTATATAAAGCAGTTTTTCCTAGACTGGAACAAAAAGTGAAGTAAAATCAGGAAATTATTACATTTCCTCAGCTAGAGGTCTTTTCTTTTTCTTTCTCCTAGGAAGAAAGAAGTTATATTTTGCTGGAAATAACCAGATTTCTCTGAGTGGCAAATGAAACTTGTTTGTCACAGCAGAGGGCAGAGCTGAAGGTCAGAGCAGAAACTCTGGCTGCTGTGACACATTTTCATGAGCTGGATCATCTCTCCGTGATTGACAAAGCTGACACTTGCAAGAAAAGGAGTGAAGGTGAAGGGGCAGCAGATTTCCTCATGGTTCTGGGTTGGGGGGGAAGGTAAAAGGAACTGAGAGTAAGGCCCTCTAAGCATGAATATAACATCATAAAAAATAAATGGCTGGCTAAGTGGCAGAGTCCAAGGTTGAGCCCTTAGAGGGGCAGGTAGAGGAACAGATGCTTTCCAATGGACTTTAATCATCTGCTGCCCCAGTGGCTTTCTCTGCCAACTGCTGAGGTTCAGGGCATTTGTTTCACTGGAAATACAAGGAAATTAAGGGGGTTTGTGGTATCTGGGAATGAAAGAGAGCAATTTTTGCCATTAAAATAAATATACTAAGAAGAGATGGTATAATTAGGTGTGCCATAAGACTAGAATCCTGCAGCAGGATGAAATGAGCTTCCAAGGTATCCTGGAATCATCAAGCACTGTCTTGGAAGGTCAGTTTCTTTGTGTTTTTTTGATTTCACCATGATATTTTCATTTCTCCTTCTGGTGAGACATCTTCTTTCCATAAATTTATCTCCATGTTTTTCCCATAGCTTCAGGCCATTCTATTTTGGGAACAGAATCAGCGAATTCTTCTGCTTCAACGTCATCATTTAGGCTTTTTTTTCTACATGCCAGTTTTACATGCAGGCTGGAGAAATATGATCTAGAAGAAATTACTAAATGTTGGATAATTATCTATTTGTAAAAGTGTGAGCAGAGATCTGCAGTTGGTGTCACGTGTCTGTAACAATGCATGTAGGTGGGAGAAGGTGTAAGCACAATGAAGGACAGAATTAGAGTTCAAGATTGTCTCACACACACATACACACACTCATTTGGTAGGATTCACTTCCAATTCCTTCTTTCCACGGTCTCATATGCTGATGTACAACAGTTACAAACCCTTTTACCACAGTCATCAACTCTAGGGCATGTGCCCTTACCTGTCACTGTTCCTCTTCCTTTCAGGAGGGAGAGCTGCAACTTCTCCCAGGTCTCCCAGTTCCATCACTCTCAAATCTAATTACTACCCACTATCATTTCTATGAAAACTATTAATCGCTTTCAACCTTAATTTTTTGTTTCTTTAAGGATATCAAGGAAGAAGAGCTACACAGTGTTGCAGAGGGAGGTAGATACTCGTTTTTTTCCACCTGACATCTTTTTCTGTAGAATTACTTGGATGAGTTTCCCTACTGTATCTTCAGTTCTGTATGAGTAATTCTCTGGAACAGGAGAGATTTTAGAAGCCTGCATTTTCAGAGCGTTGGGGGGTGTTTTTGAGATCCAGCTAGCAGAAAGAGCTAAGGATTAGGAATGCAGACTGACAGGGTTTTCAATGTCTGTGAGTTCCACTCAGTCAGTGGGCTCCAAGGTCTCTCACATGTTTGTCCTACAGTTGAGTGAGGAGCTTCTTGAAGTCAACTTACACATCCTTTCTCCTTCAGAGAGGTTTGAGTCAGGCCAGTGCACTTTTCAGCTTGGTTCCTTTCTAGATTATTGTCTAGCTTTTCTTATTCTCAGCTCATTTTTTGTCACTATTGTTTATCATTATTTATGAGCCCTAAGAAATAGCAGTTTCAGCAAAATAAGACAAACTTCTAAGACGTGGAGCTGACTGTTTGGTGCAAATTCAGTCGGGAAATATGCTACTGCTGTTCACCCATTTCACACTCCTCCTGTAAATCTTAATAAGGTCTCGAATTTGGCAAGGAGGGATACCCTTGGGAGAGATTTAATGATTTGACAGCACTAAACAAGTAGAGGACAAGTAGGATGCTTTATCTCCAGGCTTGTAAAAGGTAAAGTGTTACAGAGTCTCGTCAAGTTGCACACTTTAGAAACTATATATAAAGATAACGAGGCATTGAAAACAGAGCTGGAGAACTTCAAAACTCTTTATTATCAAGATAAATATTTTTTTGTATCATTAACCTTAAATTTCAGAGAATGAAAGTAGATCAGAAAATCTGCAAGTCAGAGGATTTCAATAAGGAGATGAAAAGTCAGGACTTTGTTGATAGATTTACTTGCATTTTGGTTTTGTGGGGAAAAGTGTGAAGTTCTACATCATGAAAGAACTTGAGATTTGCTTGCATATCAGAGATTGTTTTTCTTTCTACACTTGTCAATTTACTTACTCAAACAATGTAGATAAAAATATCACCTGTATGCTTCCCTGATGAATTCTCTTTTTATTATTTTTTATTTTTTAATGATTTCATAAGGACCTTGTTTTGTCATCATTTAATCTTTTTGTCAAAATACTTATGTATGTTTCTCAAACAGCTTCTCTTTGCAGCTCTGCTTCTTCATTGCAATTGCTATAACCATAAAACAGAATTTTCTAAAACTGGAGAACAAGCTGATATGCTTCATCCAGCAGAGCTGCAGGCTATTTTTCATGATTGCACATATATTGTGTTGATTATGATGAATCCAAACGATTTTTAAACAGGAAGAGAAAATGGGGGAGAGGGGGAAATAGTCTGCCTTCTGCCACCCAGCAGAAGCTCATGAAAGAGGTTAAAGATGAGTATGTCTTATGAAATTGTTACTATGACTTACACTGGAGTAGGTAAGCATTTTCCCTCTTTTACTGGGCAATTGCTTCAATATTTTCTTTTAAAAAATTGCTAATAGTGTATTTGTATTGCAAAATACGGAATATTTTTGTGCATGTTGCTATTTTTGTATATTCAGATTATTTTTTATGGAGAATTACCGCACTGTAGCTACTGCAAGTGTAACTTATTAAACAGCACTTGCCATTCTGATCTCTCCTGTTATAATGGCTCAGCAAGACAGGAGAATGTACACCACTGCATCAGAAACAAGAGGAGGAAGATGTTATTAAGCAAACTAGAGGTAGAATAAGTGAAAAAATAGACACCTCATGGCTTTCAAGACAAAGCTGTTTCTATTTCTTAAAGGGATTGATACATTTGCTTGTACTTCATTTCCTTTGGGATTATCATTACAAGCAATTTATGCAGATCCCACAGACAAACAATTGTGTGACCACAGAGCCTTGTGGTCTTTATGTTGTTGGTTTGTGTCTAAAGGCTTGGCCACAGCAAGCAAGGCTGACCACAAGCTACAGCAGGCAGTCATAAATCCTAATTTCCTTCAGAGGGGTTCAGAGAACATTATTATGGAACAGAATTCAGCTGGAAAAACTGCTACTCATTATTCCATCAGATTGTTTTAATTTCTCCAGCTTCTATTTGCCATAGCTAGCACTTAGCAAGAAAGATTTCCCACTGCCACTGGCCTTCAAGACAACTTCATATGAGGAATCTACTGGTGGTTGCTGCAGAAGCAGGACCTAAAGAAGATACTGGGAGTTTAAATTTCTGGCAAGAGCTTTTAAAATAGACCTCATTTACACTGAATAACTCCAACATTAACATGACTCAGCTTTTAAAGTGATTCCATTAAATTACATTAAATTCAATAGCTAACATCCTTTCTGAGAATAAAAATGTATTAGTTTTAATTAGCTCTCTGCCAAAAGTGAAATAAAATAAATAGAAACAAGCTGACTTTTATTCTTCCTAGGAGTGCTTGCAAATGCACATCAGCTAATCCACTTTCAAGTCACACTTTTGGTTAAGTCAGGTTCATTTTCCTGATTGCCCCTATTTAGACAGGTCTTTGGAAATGGGCTCCGGTTGCAAAGCTCAGGTTAGGATGTGAATATAAATCAGTGAACTCTAAGCCTGCTATTGGGATCCTGCCTGGGTCAGACCAACATAGCTTTGCCCAGTTAACCTCTTTTACCCTTCAGCAATGCCTTTAGCATCATTTTACTGTTATTAAAGCTGCCCCTTTCTGTAACTTTTTTGAGCAAAAAGACATTGGGCTCTTCTGAGGTAAAGCCCAGCTGTGGCTAATAGCAGGGCTAGTGGCACTGCTGCTGAGGAAAATAGCAGTGACAGCAAGAAACACAGATAAAATTGACACTGAGACTCTGACACAGTAAAGATTAGTTTCCAGTGAAAATTACTCCCTTGTGTAAACCAGCAGCGAGACTATCGGAGGGATCGAGCTACCAGCCTCTCTCTCACGGAAAGAGAAACCAGGGAGTTTTATTTAATTTTTTTTTTTTTTTTGAAAAATGAAAGGTGATAGCCTGTCTCCACCTCCCAGAGGTTCAAATCTGGCATTTCAAAGCATTGTTTTCATTGCACCAGACACATCCTGCAAATGCACATCAGTAGTGGCAGCAGCACCTTGCTCTCTCTCAGAAACACTTCTGCACTTTCTGCCAGGCAAATTCAATGCCCTTGGGAGTGCCTGTTGCCAGTGTGTGAGCCAAGACACCTCCTTCCCTGCGTGCAGCATGTCAAAGGCAAAGTTTTCCTGCAGAAGAAGCTGTCTGAAGAACTCCTAGGACATGTATGAAAGAGAGGTCTGAGGCTGGTTGTGCAAACAAGTGCATGGGGATGGGCAAGAAATAGCATAAGGATCCATCTCATCTTGGAAAGGGAAAACATTGAATGGTACAAAGGGATTTTGTGTCTTTCACAAGAAACAGAGCAATGGGCATTGCTGTTGGCATCTGAGGAGTTTCTAGACTTTTGGTGTAAAAGGTGTTTTGATTCCCATTTTTGGCCTACAAGAATTCGGGTTGAAAAGGTAATAGATTACTTTAGGCCAAAGCTGTTTGCTCCAGGGATAATACAGGCTGAGCTCACACACAGATCTCTTTCAAAGCTAAATTCTGCTCACCAGTTCCTCTGACCAAGTGTAGACTTCTCCAACAGACCATCTGAATAATCCCCTAGCAGTGCTGTTTGTCCTGATTTAAATATAAAAGGGATTTAGGATGACTAGCTCATATCCAGGCACAGACACTGCAGGCGAGATGACTCATACTGCCTATCATTAATTCCAGAGACTTGAAAAGACCGAACCAATTCCCAGACTTGCTCTGAGGATAACAGTGGTGACTCCTGTGGGATCACACACATGCCTGGGGTTACACAAGTATAGCACTACCCACCCTCACAATTGCTGCCCTGTGTGTAGGAAAGTCCACACACATATCATATGATATGACAAGTGGGAATAGCTTTAAATGGAAAGAGGGCAGGTCTAGATTAAAAATTAGGAATAAATTCTTTACTGTGAAGGTGCTGAGGCACTGGCACAGATTGCCTGGAGAAGTTGTGGATACGCTGTCCCTGGGGCCCCATCAAGGGCAGGTTGGATGGGGCTCTGAGAAACCTGTTCTAGTGAAGGTCCCTTACAGCCCAAACCATTCTATGATTCTATGATTAAAGGTCTTTTCCAACCAAAACAATTCTGTGATTCTATGATATTTTATTATTTCATGTGAAGAGAGCCTCTGAGCTCTGCTCGTGTTGCACTCCTTGAGCTCTGTTTGATGATGGTACAGGTCAGACCTGTGATGTCACCACTGTAACTCCTTCATTTTCCTTGCATAAATGCTGCTTTAGATCAGTGTCAAATGTTCTTTTCTGATGAGCATTCTTCTCTGTCCTGATGTTCCTGGTTCATGGTTGCAGCTCTGAAAAAGAAACAAGAACTGCATGAGAATTGAGGTTGTTATGACTGTGAGAAGCTTGTGCTAGAGTCTGAAAAATTTGTAATCGCTAATTAGTTTCTGTTCTGATGACCCAGAAGCTGAAACTTTTAAAAATGAATCACAGTTTTTTAGCTGTTATATTTTGATGCTAATGGTAAATGTCATTCTGGTTCACAATACAAAACACAATAGGATTTTGCAAACCTGTCCAAATATCTTTGTATTACAATAATATACATAACTGCTTTCAGGGAAAGAATTAATGTGATTTAGTCTCTGGAGCCTACAGCATGGCCTAGTCTGGTTGAGTGATGTACATAAATAGTGCAGATACATAAATGCGAGCACAGTTATTGACACGTTACCTGCTTGCTCTCAGGGGTGAGGTAACTGGATTTTGACACTAATCTTTAATTTTTTTTTATCAAGCACCAGTCTAATTACATGTATTTTATTCAGTTCATTGGTGGATATACTATTAAATTTCTGATTCCTTTCATATAGTCTCTCAATCTGAGCTTATTTCACTATGCATTATATACTGATGTGAAGACGAATTTGCTTTTGCTGCTGCTGTTTGCCTCATTGGATTTAGCCCTCTGAATTTCATACTGAGAGTTACAGAAATTATGGGAGCAGAAGCTGATTTCAAGAACACATGGACAAAAATATATAACATTAATGCACTGATACAAAAAAGGCATAAAGCAAACCTAAAAGAAATTTTGAGAAATTTTCATAGATAAAATGCCATAAACTACAGTGAAAATTGATGTTTAATCTATAAGAATATATTAAAAGTTTCTTTTTGAATTCAGAAAATAAAAATAATTTTTCTTGTATTTTAAGCTTTCAAGATTTCAATGGTTGGACCTTGACAGATTTAAAAGCAGGATTTGTGCAGATAGACCAGATGTTTTTAAGTAAGTTCTAAAATTCAGGATGGTCTTGTGCTTTATTTACTAAATCCTCACTGCTCAGTGCAGCTTCTGTTCAGTTGTAAATATCCTATGCCGAAATAATTTAATATTTTTCTGCTTCTCCCTTTTTAGTTTTTGGCTTTTTTTAAGTACAGAGACAAAACTTGTTTCTCACCTTCTTTTTAAGTCTTCAGTCCTTCTGAAGAAAATATGACAAGATGGTTTCTGTTCCCTCCACAAGGACTCAAAAATCAAAATGAATTTGAACTGGTTTCCCAAACATAATTTTCCAGGTCTCATTTTTCGCTATCAATTCAGAGCCCACCTCTCTTAATTCTTATTTGGCAGCCAACTGTACCTTCTCTTTCTTTCCTAATTCTGTGAGGAAGATGGGAATACACAGACAAAGCATAATGAGTAGGATTTCTTTGCATTTCTCTCTTTAGAAAGCTTTATAGTTCAGTACTCTTCCTCTCAGAGAGCAGCTGAATTTGCCTTTTCCTACACCATACATACTTATTTTGCACTTACTGGAGTGTTTTCCACAGGGAAATTAAACAATGTTTTTCATGGCAATAGTTTTGTGAAAAACTATACATATATGTATATATATACTTATGAATTTGATGTAAACCAAAATCTAAGAGTTTTTAATGTTAGCTATGATACTAAACAGATGCAGACATTAAGCTGCTTACTGTTTGTTTTAACTTTGCTTTGTGAGAATAAACTTTTGACAGTAGCTGTCGCCTGTTCCTGACTCAGTGATTTAACATCTCAGGAAATGCTTGTTTATGAACCTGTGTTCTTAGCTACCTGGAATTGATGATAACTTGGAATACGACATCATAGGTGTCATCCTTTTCCTGTGAAAGCACAAAGTAAACCAAATAACTTAGTTGAAAAGTAGGCTAAGTTAAAAAATGATTTATTCTTTTTTCAATGAAATGGCTGCAATATGCAACCTTGCTCTCCTGCGGTTTATCGGGTGTGTGTCAGGAAGGAGGAGGCAGATATGAAAGTGACAGTGAAATCCCAGGTTAGGAGTAGTGAAGGTAAGGTGTCGTGGTTTGACCTTGGTTAAGTGCTGATGCCTGAGAGAGGGAGGCTACCTGGAACAGAGGCTAGATAAGATTAAGTGAATAAAATAGGTATTTATTGAAGGGCCTTCAATAGGTATACCTCAGGCAGACAAAAGCCCTCTCCAGGAGAGGCTACACCCAAGATGGACCCCAGGTCATGAGTTTTCTACATTTTTATAAGTTTTGATCAATTTACATATCAGGGTTGTCCAATTACAGTTTCAGATGATGATGTTATTCACCCCAAGTCTGTCCCCCCTTTTAGAGCTTTAGTTTACATACTTTGAGGCCTGGAACAGCAAGGTGTCCTTGAGTGCAGGCCTAGAGAGGATTTGTTATGTCTAACTAGAATGTGAGAACAGGAGTTAACAGACTATATGGAGTTTTAGAGCTACACTAAAGCAGTACAGAGTTTAAGAAATATAAAAGCTAAATCTTAAGGCATCATGCCAGGCATCCATAGCAGCTGCTCACTTGTTCCCTCCCCTGCCACAGCTGGGCAGAGGAGGGAAGGAGAGGGGGGAAAAAACCCTAGGGAATTAACTCAAAGGTCCATGAGTTGAGATAAGGAACTGGGAGAAAAC
>VYZT01053073.1:0-13039 GCA_013400735.1 Pomatostomus ruficeps
GCCCTGCATAGATATCATGTCTCTACACATAGAGTGGTAGACCCTTAGTAGAGCATTGGTGATATTAGCAAAGTTACTCCGATTTACATCAGCTGGGAATACGGTCCATAGGACCTAAGTTACACTAGAAGATAATAATGATTTCCTTCTCAAGCATTGTTTAGTGAATTCAGCCATTAAAACATGGGAAGTAATTAACATCTCAATATTACATATTGAAATTTAAAATATTGTAAAAATAGCATGTTAAGCATATATTTTTAAACTTAATAGGATTGGCATTTGCTTTATGACAGTTAAGCAAATCAGATTCTGCATAATATGGGTAAATCTGCAGTTTTCACCAAGTTTGTGTACCTATGTCACGCCTGCCATCAGCACCAACGTATTTTTGTATCACTTGTCCATTCTGTCACATCTAGATTTCAAGCCACATGGCACATTCTCATGTATCTGAAAAGGTATTTTAAACCTACTGAAGCTAATAGGAATTCAGTCAGTTTATGAAAGGCATGACTAGGCTTCAAACAGATCCTAGGACTCAGACTATTGCACTCTGCATCTCAAAAGCAGGACGGACACAAATTCAAACTGAATGAAGAAACTTTCCCTCTTCACGTTCTTATTCTTTTACTTGGCACTGAGCGTTTTTTCGAATAAATCCCATTTTCTTGTCGACAGGCAGCTCCATTCATGTGGCCAATGCTTTCACTTGCACCTTCTGGTTGAGAACCCTCTTCAGTTGTCTGAAACAGAAAGGAGATGTCAGTGGAGGTATGTGCGTCTTCCACCAGGCAGCCACTGGACCTAGTAACCATTAGGTAGCATGCCTGACTCTATTATTGCCACAACTTCTTAGTTCTAAAAGAAATTGAACTGACTGTGTAAAAATGTCTATAAGAGTAGGCCTGCACTCCAAATCTAGTAAAATCTAGATATATAGCCAATAACTCATCGGGTTTCTGCTTATTTACTACACCCCTAGGCAGCTGAGCTGTTGCTTTCCCACCCCCACAGCACCATTGGAAAACCCACCAAGGGACAGTTCAACAAGCTTTCCTGTATAGAGCATGACAGGCTTTTAAGGGTGTGAGAAATCATATGTGATTTATCCAAAGCTGGGGCTGCAACCTAAGAAGTCCTACTTTGGATGCGTGTCAGCCATTCATACTCAAAGAGCTATGGTGGAAACAAAATCCCTGAAACTCTCTGAAAACTTGGACACCTTCCAGGCTGCAGGCTTGCTTAGAAAGCCAACTATCTTTCAGTAGCACGTAATACCAAGAACCAGTAGTTGCTGACTGCTATGCTTATGATTTTGTGCAGCCTAAAGTCTGGTTGGTCTTGTTTCCACACGGGCAGATAAGGCGAGGGGCTTGCCTATAACATGTTTTAGGTCTGGATTACTCAGCTCTTTTTAGATTTACCCCAATGAGACAGGGTAAATGCTCTCAGGTTTCTAGTGGGGAGTTACTCTCTGAGCTCAGTTTCAAGGCACAGAGGTGCTCACACTATAAAAAACGTAGACATGCCCTACCAAAGCAATTTATACTTGCTTTGTCAAACATCTATCTGAAAAAGAGTTAAAAAAAATTTAAGACATACTTTTCTTTTATACTGTACATTTGTAGATGCATTATTTTCTGTCTTCATTCCAGTGGCCTCTTCCATTTCTGAAAAAGAATAATAAAATAATTAAATTAAAAAGAAGGGGGGAGATGAGTAAGCATACAGTCAATTTAGTAGCTGGCTGAAGTAGAAAAATCATATATTCCTCTGGGCATTTATCACACAAAAGAATAACTGAAGCGTGATGAATGCTTCCTAAAGTATTTTTCGAGGCAATGTGATTAATCTATCAGGACTGTGTAGCTTGTTTAGAGAAAAAAATAAAATTAGCAACTTTACTGTAGCACGGGGTATCAGAGAGACCTTTCAGCGTGGAATTCTGCCTTTCTCCAGCAGGTTCATGGAAGTCTAACTTTAGTTGTTATATTCTCAGAAGATAGGAGCATTTAATATATAACAGGCTCCAAGATCCCTTATGCTAATGGTACAAATGATGTTATTTTTCCCTGGGTTGGTCCTCAGGTAAAAAAAAAAAAAATAGAGCCTGAAAACCTTCAGGCTAAATTTGAGTGAGACAATCACGTTCCAGTATGCTAGTTAAAAAACAAACCAAAAGAAAAGAAAGAAAAGGTAGAGCACATTATGGAAAGTTACACCAGTGTATCTGCAGTGTCTTTCAGACCTGTGCTGAATTAATATATTCACTCCTTAACAAACAGCATATGTGACCAGAAATGAGTAATAACAGTGAGTCTGTTAGAGAAAGGCTCAAGAGCAGGATTTTGACTGAAAGTTTGGATGAAGTACATATGGGGCTTTGTATTTCTTTATAATAATCAGCAGTAGGAACAGCAGTTTGCTGAGTGGTAAGAAATGCAGTTGATTACTTTCCCTTGCATGTAATGGCCTAGGCTATGATGGTGTTTCATTGGGAAATGAACAAAGAATATTCCTTTGAGCCCTAAAGCACATATACCTGTAAGAAGTGCATCAATTGTCTCCACTGCATGTTTTGCATCTTCCATTGTGAAACACATTGGTGGTTTAAATTTTAAAATATTTCTGTAGGGTCCATCTGCACTAAGAAGGATTTGACACTCTTTGAGTCTGTGGAAAGAGGCAACAGCTGTGTTAAACACTATGTTGTGTCCTCTCACTTCCTTCAGCACTGTGTTATCAAAAACTATACAAATTTAAAATGAAATGAATGACTAACTGCTAGAGAATATTAGGAGGGTTTGTTCACTGCACACAGTCTTTAAGAACTACTTACTTGTAAATAAGATGAAGGGCTTCAGCCGTGGCTGGTGTTCGCTTTTGCTTATCTTTCACCAGATCCACTCCAACAAACAATCCAACACCCCTGGAGTAGAAAAGAAAAGTACAGACAAGTGAAATCCAGTGTCAGTAACCCAAGCCTTCTGCTGCAAATGCAATACCTGTTTCTAACAACTGCAATTCCCTTCCCTGGAGTGCAAATGGGGGAAGGAGCGTGAGAGAGGAGACTTTGTCTTTGGTTGCCTTTTGGCTAATTCACACAATCAAATTGGATAACAGATATTTCTGGGTAAGTAAATTTACCTGGCTCATTAAAGCTACGTGGCCAAGTAAGAATAACAGAATAATTTTCTTTCACTTTTATCCTGCAAATCACAAGCCAGTGAGACAAATAATGAAAAAAAGAAGTATAAAAACACCACAACCCAAGCCCTTCCCCCCAAAAAACCTGAAGGCAGTTATCAATGAACGTGAGACGGGGAAAATCCATAGAAACATCTCCCAAGGAAATGGACCAGAGATTTGAACAAGGTCTGCATCACTACAATGGTGTGCTGACAATTTGGTTATTGCATGTGGATGGCTCTTTCTCCTACTCTCCCAGAACTTTTCTAGGGGCTATGTTTGTTACTAATTAAGCAGATGGATGGACAACTTTTTTAAAAATAATATTGCCTTACAGTACCAGTTTTGGGTAGTCCATTTTAAAGAAGAAGTGTAGCAACATCATGACGTTTCTGTGTTCCACTCGCACCAAATTTGTTGCTTTTTCTAGCACAATTACTTTCTTCTCTGACATTGCTGTAATGCACCCACCTGATATCTCCCACTAAGGGATGTTTCTCCTTTTGCTCAGCCAGCAACTCCAGGAGGTAATTTCCTACACGTGTGGCATTTCCTTGGAGATCTTCTTTCTCTATTACATCCAGCACAGCCAAGCCAATGGCACAAGACACTGGATTGCCTCCAAACTGATAGCAAAGACAAAACAAAACATGTAATCAAAATCAAAACCTATCAAACCAAAACATTCATCTGTGGCTATCCATATCCATGTTGTTTTCACTTGCTCTCCCCTGCTTGGCATGTCATGAGGAAAGCTTGAAAATGTGTGGATTTTATGCTATTCAGGCTCTGGAACACAATCCCGTACACTTGGGCAAGGGAAGAACTCCCTCTTCCTTGGCTTCAGGTTGCAGTAATTTGAAGATTTCAGGACTGAAGCATTCAGCTGATTGCATGTGCAGGCAAAATGCACCTGGGAAGAGCAGTGGGTAACAGATTTGATGTTTTTTGAACCAGAGAGTATAAACTCCATTAAAAATAGGGGAATTTGTGGTAGCTGGGAAGAAGGCTGAGTCACAGGAGCAGAAAGAGGGCTCAGTAAACAAGAAGACTGCACCACTGTGGCATGCACACAGATGAAATGTTTCCTGGTAAAGGGCCACTGTTTTGTTATGTCTGCCAGGGCATGAGCTCCACCAGCTCCATCAGCACAGAACCTATCCTAGAAAATGGAATTTTACATGATCAACATTTCAGAGTGGGGAGAGGGAAAGAGACATAAGGAAGAATTTATCTGTATGGATGTGAGTTGAGATGCATGATGTGCCAGAGAGCTTGTGCTGGTCCATATGATGATGTACCACTTGATACAGAGCATATTTCAAAGCCTTTCCACTTGCTTTTAGATACTAGACTGTGGTTTACTCGAGCTCTTAGTAATGTCATGCAGTGATGGATGCAAATGTTTTCTGGATCACCTGGAAAACTTCTAACTGCTAAATGCAGAACAAAAGAAAATCAAAAGGCAAAGCTTCACTGAGAACTTACTGTATTGAAATACTCCAGTCCAGAAGCACCAAAACCTTCAGCAATTTCCCTTGTTGTGACCACACAAGACATAGGGTGTCCATTGCCAATGGGCTTTCCCATGGTGACAATGTCAGGCACAAAGTCTTCACCTTGCAGCTGGAATGCCCAGAAGTGCTTCCCAACTCTGCCAAAGCCAACCTGGACCTCATCAGCTATGAACACTCCACCCGCTGCACGCACATACCTAGCAACAAACATAATTCCTTGAAAGTTTAGTGCTGCAGAACACAGGTAAGCAATCAAGGACAAGGCAGTCTGCATCACAGAAATTCTGCAGTGTGAGACTAAGTTAGGAAAAAAAGGAAGAATACAGTTATAGCTATTTTACAGCTATGAAATTTTTAGTATGCTACATTAAGAAAAAAATTTAATGTCAAACAGGAGTACTGTAATGCTACTGCAGGATTATAACTTCATCTTCAATCAAATTTATGGCTGAGGATTAAAGATTGGAAAAGAATGGAAATTATCTAGCTAAAAAAATTAGCTGATATTCCATAAAAAAATTGAACTGAAATAATAGCCTTCAATAAGTAGAAATGAACCACAGATAGCCAAAACAGGAGAGGTTAATAGCTGAATTGATTAGATAAGTCTATAATGAAAAAAGCTGTTTCTTTGGTTAATTTTCCAGTTATGCCCTTTTGAAGTGCTGTACGTACTCTGCCACTTTCTGGAAATAGCCCACCGGTGGAATTACTTGGCCCCCACAGCTCTGCATGGATTCAGCTATGAAGGCAGCAATCTACAAGAGACAAACTCATGTGAGAGCTGTGTTCATCTACTTAGCCTTGGCACAGACATCTAACAGTCTAGAAATAAACGTTTAAATGTGGGCCTTAATTTAATCACACATTAGGCTGGACAACTGAGAGCTCTTGAAAACAGCTATGGCTAAAGGATTTATTCATTTTGTAATGGGAGTGCCCAGATTTGCAGTAGCCAGGGCCACCTTTGCAGCCTGATGGGAATACAAGGATCTCCATTAAGCCCTTGTCCTACAGCTGTTGAATTGGATGACACTTCCTGGTGCCAGTGGATATTGGATTAGGCTCCTGTGAGCTACATAAATTTATTTACAAATATCAATTTCCAAGAGACACTCAACAGTGGGTGCTTTTTTTCCAAAGGTGTTAATAAAGCTTGCAGGTATATGTGGTTTTTTGTTCAATCCTGAACACCAGGTCGGGGTGGGTAGAACCTGAACTGTGAGGTGACCTCTGGCTAGCCTTTGGGCACTCCTGCCTAATCCAAATAACTACACAAGTAATATGTCAGCATGAGGCACTTGACAAAAGAAGAGAAAAATTATACAGATGAAATAATTCCAGTTGCTAGGAATGAAAAAGAAAGTTATTTCAAGTCAGGAAGGGTAAGAGCAGCAGATCAGACACACTGGAACATCAAAATTCGCTTCTTGTCAACAGCAGAGGTCTATGCAGAAGAGATACGATATTACCCCAAGGTCTCAGCATAAGTCTGCTATTTAAGGGATTGCATCCCCACAGCACTTGTGAACCCCTCCCTGAGCATCAAGAGGTCTCTGTGCTGGTGCAGTCTTCCTGGAAACAAGGCTGAGCAGTAACGTGTAAAGAACCGTACGCTATATTTGAAGAGGGATGCTACGGCCAAAGAGTACGAAACTTCCCATAGCATGTGAGGCTTAGCCTTTAGCACAACTTGTCCTGTCACAGGTCTATGTCATCAAAACCTAAGAAATATGCAGAAGAAAGGAAACAAGGGAAGAAAAAACAAAACTATCCGTTAGTAGAGAATAAAAAAAAGTTGATGAAGAAACTAAAAGAAGGGTGATGTAAGTCCATTGGACTAGAAGGGAACATGTTCCAGTCTCCGCTGAAGTCTTCTGGGACTTCAGCGGGTTTTGGATCAAGCCCTGCATGTCTCAACACACTAATGCCATCATATAAAACATTAACAGACATTTTAGGTACACCTATTCAGAAATTGTCTGTTTCTATCAAGGTCATACTGTGTATGATTGAAAGTTTCACCTTTTTATATGACGTCAAAGTTATCTTAAGCAAATAGGCTCAGAAATGTAGTATCAAGATTTTATCCAGTAGGTTTTCTCCATGTCCTGGAGATTTTTATATATCCTTGCTAGAATTTGTGATGTAGTTTCTCAGCTGACCTCAAAACTTTCCCTACAATACTTACAATCTACAGATTCACTGCCTAAAATAGGAAATTTAACAGCTTTGATTGTATCTGCCTATATACAACTCATTATTGATCCTTTCATTGATGCCTAGAAAAGTTATGATAAGAGCATCAGGTAGAAAAAATGGCCCATTTTGAACAGAACCCATCATAGGAAAATGAAGGGAGAGGGAAGCACATGAAATTAGGAAAGAAACAAGTCCTTAGTTGCCTGTCAGACACCCCCATACCATAAAAAGTAGATGAAGCCTCAGCATTTCCAAAGCACAAAACACACACCTTGCGTCCATTCTTCTGCGTTTCTTCAATAATCTTTTTCACCTCTTCAGCATAAGCACTTGCTGGATCTGGGTGGTCTTCCCTGTATTTCCCTCTGTAGATATCTGGAGAAGGAGCCTGAAAAGACCAATTTATTTACTTTTTTTAAAATAAAGGCCATCCTTCTATGAAACATTTACTTTCTTTTCTATTGCTCCACTTAATTGGCTTTTCACACAAATAGGCAATAGGAGTTAGTACAGCCTGGATGTTTGCTTTGCTTACTGGAGCTTAAACTCAATCTGGGCCTGTCATGCATTCAGTATTACTGAATGCAGCTGTTGTAAGAACCATCATTTACCTCATCCACCTTTCAAGACTGTCCTTCCTCTGCCTCAAGACACACTAATGAGTACCCATCCACCATCCTATTTCAGATTCTCACAGAAGATCCATTTCTGCAACTGGAGAGTGGGGTTTTCCAGTCTGTCACTTTCCTCTCAGCATTTTAGTCATGGTACAAATTGTATGACATTCAAGCCTCTACAAATGGTGTTAGGAAAGGTTCAGTAAAAAAGAGAAAGGAAGTGGTATAAAAAGGTTGATACTGTTTTGACAGTGTGGTTAATACAAGGAGGTCTTGATAGGAAAGGCTTGCTTGGTGTACATTTCTGGACTGAGAAAAATTTTTGTCTTTTTAAGATATACAAGTTTAGGTGAAAAATCACACTCCCTTCAACACCCGTGAGTCCTATACCCAAATCTGTGTAAGCTTGTGCAGTTTGCCTTTCCAGTTTTTTGAACTAGACTCAAAGTCCTGTATATCTTTAGCCAAATCAACACAATGGCTATTGGCTAATTTCATCAAACTGTAACTATACAATGCAGTGACTCAGAAAACCTGTAGCACAATGAAGGAAATCAGCTTCACAGCTGAATACCTGCTTAGAAACCCCAAAGCAAACAATTTTGCTGTATTTATTTCACTGAAAAACAGCCAAGCATATGTACACTAGCATCAGCAAAACAGAATGAAAGTATATTTATACTGGAAGTGGGTAATACAATATGCTGTATAACAGTCAGAAAAATGAAAAACGAAACAAAACAAAACAAAAACCACACTTACCACATGCACATACTCCTTCTTGCTGTCCTTTCCCAGCTGATTAAATTTATAGGGACTGATGTCAATCAGAGATGTAACATGGCCATGGTAAGCACTGCGTGAGTGTTAAATATCCAAGTCACTTTTCACCAAATGTATAGAAGAGCTAAATTTACAACTGTGCCTATACACAATCCAGAATAAGCAACTGTATCTGCAACACAGTAGTATTGATTGTGGAGGGATCTTGATTTAATTTACTCAGTCTTTCTCTCAAAGACAATATGAAATTACTGTTGACTTTAATTCATTAGCAAGACTGGAAACAGGATAAAATCAAGTGCTGGCATGGGGATGAACCAAGATGATGTCTCCTGGACTGCACTGACTTCGAGGTGGCTGCCCTAGCAGCTTTACCTAGAGCTGAAGGGTGGGACCAGCTCTTCCATTTCCAACCCATGGGCCCCACTTGGCAAGCTAGACCCCAACACCATTGTGAAGACTCTCAGGAGTGTGCATTGCATTGGAAAGTGGGGACCTTATGCAGCAAGAGCACACCACTATCTGCCCTGAAGGCACTGCAGGCAGGAGGGTTTGGCACAAGCCACTCAGGATAAGGATATTGTTTGAATATAGAAGTTTTATACTGCAGGGTATGCTAGAGCTGGTTACTGCTGTGGCCAGTTGATTCAGAAATGAGGAACCAGAGCCTTTTGAGCCTAAAGCATGTAGCATCTTTATTCAGGGAATAATAAACACTTTTGTTCAGCCATTAACTTGAAGCGAAGTGAACCTCAAACCAAAGCAAAGATGTGTCATGATCTCTTAGTAGAACACATATAGGTTAGTGTGTGGCTAACAGGGATCTGAACAAAGCTGAGACAAACAAGCTTTGTGCTGTTCAGATAGAGACACGTGCCCTTGCAGTTGCTCTTGCTGGACTTTCTAATCACAACCTGAGAAAATCCAGCGCTACAGCAATACAACCACACCTACAGCTGCATCTAGGATAGGAAAACCCTGAAATGTGGTCGGCTACCTTCTCTGTGGCTGGCAGCCCTCTCAATGCCTCCTGATTTTGCAGCCACTTGGGTTTGTGTGCATACTTGTGCTCACTGGAGGAGAGCTGAGCATCATTGCAGCACTGTTGCAGAACTACAGGATCTTTCTTCTTGACCACTGAATAAATTTTTGTACAAAATGAAACATGTCCGGCCATGTGTGACAAACAGAAAGCCCTTTTCCAGAGCAGCCTAGTAGCCAGACCACTCACTGCTGTTGAAACCAGCATTTAAGTCTCTGGCCTGAATTGCTTTGGGAGTCTCTGTGGGAAATGCCCTGTAACAGGTGACTGACCTTCTGGGGTGACCAACAAACTTATTTTTCAGAGGTCTTCAAAACTTGTGTTTATCCAAATGTGAAAAAGGGATTTCCTGACCTGTTCTAATACAAAAGCAACAAAGCTTTTCTTTCAGCAGGCAGTGGAGTGCAAACAGTAGGGGGTTGCTGCAAAGCTTCTTCTGAAGTAATGGCAGGAGTTGCTGACTGCTTTCACATGAGCTACTCCATGTACTTACTTTTCCAGGGTGATCACATCTTGGTGCCCACGGTACTGCCGAGCCAGTCGTAAAGCGAGATCATTTGCTTCAGACCTGCAGAATAACAGATACAGCAGCAAAATAGTGAAGAAGAACTTCCAGTTAAAAGGGTATTCCAACAAAAGAGAAGGCACGGGACTAAAGGATATAATAAATCAACACAGCAGACTCTGTTACTCTACAGATTACAATGCTAAGGTTGAACCTATAAATGCCATGTAAAGGGGCAAAGAAAAAACAGCCCTTTGTATAAACAGCAAACGATGAGATGCTTTATTTCCATCCTCCAGTTTGCCTGTAGATATTTACCTCCCCTTGGTAAAAAGGAGACCAATTTGCAGCTGAGAACACAATGCAGCCACTAACCCTCAAAGAGCAATGCCTCATCTCCCATGCTCCACAACTCTGTTCTCCCCAGTGCTTGCACCATCACAAATCTGCACTCTGGAAGAAGACTTAAACTTCCAGCCTGATCTGTCACAGCCCATTTGCTCACAGGTCCCTGCAGGTTGTCTGTGCTGGACACATAAGTGATCACAGACTACCAAACTGCCTAAAGAAGACTAACTTGTTTTCCAGGTTATATATCAATTTACAGTATATATCAATTTACAGATGGCTTTCATCAATCTGTACATAACATTCACCAATTTGCAGAATTAATTTCCTCTTCTCGGTTTTTTTCCCCCCATTTTTTTTTTTGCATAGCATTCAGCAGGCCAGTTTCATGTTTTGGTTCTCTTGCTTTAGGCCATCACTCTAAATATGATGGCTGCAAATAGGAAGTAAGTTTTGATCAGTGCTGAATATAATTTTTTTGCATGTTACTAAGTTCTATTTAGTAGGATTTAAACGAAGCTGTCCTGAGTGCCTGTCTCAAACAAGTGCAAAATAGTAATAAAAAACAGTAATATATAAAAAAAAAATACAATTCACACATACCCAGAGTTAACAAAATAGCAAACAGAGAGTTTCTCGGGCAGGGTGGTTGTGAGACGCTGTGCATACTGAACAAGGTTGTCGTGCAGGAAGCGGGAGTTTGTATTGAGCAGTTCCATCTGTTTTGTTGCAGCCTTTATCACATATGGATGACTGTGGCCCACTAATGAAAAAAATAATTAGTTATTACTAGGAAGCAGTCAATTACTGAACCACAGGAGGACGTTCACAGAAGCACTGTCAACACACATCATCACTCAGCAGAAACGTGTTCTGATCCCTATTAGAAATTAAGGAATGGAAGCAGTCTCACAAGTCAAACTGCTTACCGTGTGCAACGTTGTTGATGCAGTCTAAGTATTTTTCTCCTTTCTCATCAAACATATATTGACCCTGAGCACGCACTATCTTCAGAGGGTCCTTGGCATAGAAAACTTTGCAGGAAGGCCTAAAACATAATAAATATAACACCTTTTAGTTTTCTCATTTTCCCCCCTCCTCTGACTGTTGAGGGGGTTGATTTTTTGCAGCTCTGGAGACAATTGCCTTCTTCTGCAAAGAGCTTGTGAGTCATTCGGTGGTGGTCAAGCAGGGGCTCTTGCTCACACTGAAAACTCCTGCACTTGCCCAGGCACAGTGGGAACAGAAGCTGGTCTTTAATAAGGGTATTTTCAAAGATTGACTCTGCCTGCAATAGATTTCACAGGAGAACAGTGTCTGCACATCGTTCCAGGTCCTTATATGTCCTGCCGTGTTCCTAAGCTGTAGCTCTGTTTGTTTACATGCCTTGCAGACATCTGTGGCCAAATAACTCACTGGGACTAAAGTAAGCTGTTAAGCCCTGTTTTATACTATAGCCAAAAAATCATTACGCAATGGATGACTGCAGCATATAGAGGTCACAGTCAAGAACAAAACACTAATGCCTTGCAGGCTTTATTTTCAGAGGTGCTGAGCAGGTCCTGAAACCCTCACACTCTCACCCTGTCTGCTTTGGATAAAATCTTTAAAAGCAGCTTTATATAAGCAGCTAAATCACACTGACTTCTAGCAAAAGTCAAGCTCCTTATAAAATTAACCAAAGTACTCTTTAAACACTCTTTTTTCTTCCCTTTTTTCCCCCTCCCCCACTCTTGGAGAATGTGCCAGATATGTAATTATGTCGAATGATATTACTGAGCAGAAGGAAGGTCTTCTGAACTTTTAGCAATGTTTATATGACCATGGACAAACACAGTTGTTTCCAGGTAAGTCTGAGAGTTATTGTTGGGTATACCAAGGTTATGAACTTGTAAAGCCTAAATGTGACTCCTGGAAAGTAAAGTAGTTTGTGTTCTTTCTCACAGCTTCTAGCCCTGTTGCAAAGATCTTTTCTGACATCTTCAGCTGTTTCTCTGCTATACTTTGAAAGCCATGTCCATCATCATTGGCCATTTCTTGACTACAAGTTTCTTTCTTTAACTTGTCAGTTCATTCTGTGAAAGTTTTTTTGTTCGCCCAGCACTGCTTAATCCTACAATCCCTGCACAGGCAGGACTCCCTTAACACTGAGCTGGCCTCTAAAAAGTGGTAGATTTTCTCCCTTTATGAGGCCATGACTATAAGGAATCTTTAATGAGTTATGAAAGTAAGCTTTCTATATATGCTACACATTTAAGATGTAGTCAGCAAAACAGATCTGTTTTTACAACCTGGACTTATTTTTCATTTGGCAACACCTATTGAAGAAATAATTAAAACTGCACATCCTGTAGGAACTAACACTGCCATACAGAGGGATCAGATATGTGCACAGCCAGGACTATTGCTCAGGTCACAACCTCTGGCAGCCGCCCTGCATGTCTCTCAGTTAACCTCAGCTTAAGGAATAGCCACAGATTCATTCCACAGAGACAGCTGTTTCACAGGTGCACGCACACAAAAACCCCCCAACGCTGCACAGCCTCATTTTAGACATACACCTGGGTACCACATTCTGGCTGCTTGCTTTGATGTGTTGGAAAAGTGAACGATGCTTTTGATGCGCAGTGTTTTAATGGCAGCATCTCCCTGCCCGCCTAGGGAGTGCCGGGTGGCACCAAGATCTGGCAAGCCAGAGGGCTGACAGGTCCTCTGTGTGTCCATGTCCCCTTCCCCGCGGGGCCGGAGGGGCTGCCCAGCACTGGCAGCCCCCGGGCAGGGCCGGGCAGGTCCGGACGGCCGCTGTCACCAGAGTCAGATCTTCCTCCTCCTC
>VYZT01053073.1:13067-24875 GCA_013400735.1 Pomatostomus ruficeps
CGCCCCCCCCCCCCCCCCCCCCCCCCCCCCCGCCCCGTTCTCGGCCCCGCTGCCGCCCCTACCCGATGTGCTTCTTCCGAAGGGCGAGGGTCTCCGCCTTGCTGTAGAGCTCCTCCATGCCGCCGGCAGGCTCGGCACGGCACGGCACGGGAGAACACCGTCCGTCCCAGCTACCCGAGGGTTCCCCGCTTCTTATGCCGGCGCCGGTCCCGGCCAAACCCCTCCTCCTCGCCTCCCTCCCTCCCGCCTTCCACGGCGGGACGGGACAGGACGGGACGTCCCGTCCCGACCGCTACCCCATCCCCCTGGGTTTTCCTTTCGGGGGACTCGTATTTCCTGCTGAGCTGAGCCAGGCCAGCCTCGGGTGAACCCTGTACCTTGGAGTTTTGTTGGTTTTTTGGGTTTTTTTTTCTAGGGGTGCAAACCGGCAGAAACTCGCAAAACAACCGACTTGGTGCGTGGGGACGGCGGGAGAGGCGGGCGACTGCTCAGCTCCCACAGGCGATCCTTTCATTCCTGCCATTCGTCGGTCATTCTGGTGCCCACAGCGCCACTGCCACAAACGTTCGGCTGGGGGAAGGGAGAGGAACACAAAGCAGATTATTTAATCAAAATCAGGGTCATAATTCAATATCCCTCCCTGCTTCTTATGTCCCAAAATCTGTGTGTAGGAGTAGGCTGAGATATTACTTGTATAGGTCCATCAAAGCCTGTATTCGTATTTCCACGTTTCTTGTAAAGTGAGGAAAATTTTGCCAGTTTTTATACAAGTAAGTAGAAAAGAGCCCTGGTGCTCAAATATATTGGTTCACCCTTAGGTCTAGGCAACATCTAAATATGCCTAGTCCTTGATGGCTTTGTAACCACAGCAGCAATACAGAAGTGACTTGCTGGAATGAAGCATTTCTTCATGGTTACACTTGATAAACATCTCACTGGACATCAAAGCCCACAAGAAAACGAGGGGGCAATAGGGCGGGGGAAGAAGGACAGAATTCACGTAAAGAGGCATCACATTTCAAAACAGCGAAACTGCTAGTGGAGCACCTCAGATTTACCTTCTCCCTACCAAGCATGCACCGTCTCCTCTGGAGGCTGCTCCTTGAGCTGCATGAGCAGACAGCAGGAACCCTCGCCCACGGCCCCGCTACCCCATCTGCAGCTCGTCTGTGCCACCTGCAGCACTATGTTTGGAACAGTTTCCAGAGAGCATGTGAAGCCACACAATTTCCTGTGCTGATGATACTTCCTTTTTCTTGATCAGTATCCAGCAAGTCATCCCAAATTCTGCAGAATGAAGAAACACACTTCCTGATTTTTACATTTTTAAAAATATCTCTGCCAGCAAGCCACCTTTCTGCTTCTCTAGACAGCACTTCTTTCCATCCAGTCATTTATTTGAGCTTCCTCAGTGTTAAATTTGAAGCTTTCCCATTCTGTACTCCGGCTCCAGCAGAAACCTTGCCTTACCAACCAACAGAATAGGAGAAGTTGTAGCAGATCCATCTCTATATCCTAACAGAGACAGCTGCTGCCTATATTCAGTGCCTTGTCCAGGGAGAAAGACTTAAAAAGACATGAGGGAGTTGCCAAATCTGCAAGCAAAGATGAGATTCATTGATGGGTCTCAAGAAGAGAATAGGCATTTAGATCTACTAACACCCAAACAGAGCCAAGGCTATGGCCTGTCAGGAATGCTCTCTTCAATGCCTTTCCATTTTGCCTGCATCTCTGAAAATTTGAGGAATATTATTTAGCATAGGGTAGATGGCAGTTCAAGCTGTACTGCTCATTACATACTGGACTGAGTAGCAACCCCTTTGTACCAGCGATGTACAGAAAGGCTGGGGCCAGGCAGTGAATTGCAGCATCCGAATCTGTGAGTCCCAAGGCATTTCAGGAGAGATGCTTTTCCCGCACCGGGCTGGTGCCTGCCCTCTGTCGGTGCTGAGCACAGCCTTGTCCATTCCTCCAGGGCTGCTGCCAATGCCAATACTAGAAAATCTCACCTGCTTATGCTGATCTTCCTGGTCTTGCTCACACAGAAACCCTGGACGACGAATGGATTTAAGGGATATGCAAAAGACTGTGCTGCTACTTCTTTAGAAGCATGCACAGACATCCTTGTATCAGGGCTTTTGTTCCAGGTTTTGCAAAATCAAGCTTGTTCACAGCTGGGTTAGTAATTGCTTGAAGCAATTGCAAACTTCACCAAGAAAGCTTGAAGCGGTAGGTGAAATAGCTTGTTAGAAGGGGGAGGTTGTTTCTCTATTCCTTCAAAGCCATGGAAAGGGGCTTAACAATCAAGAAAATACCCTCCCTCTTGGCTCATAGTTCTCTCATGCTCTTTTGATACTATGAGCCAGAGCAAGCCTGCCAAGCCTCATGTGTAGAGTGTCCCCCAAGACTAGCAGAGACCCTGACCCAGACACAGGCCTTTGCAGCACCATTTGCCCTCATAATGCTATGCAGTAAATACTGACAGCTCTCTCTCCATGATACATAGTAGGATTAAAATAGGGTTTTAAAAAAATATTTGTGTTTTAGTAAAAAAACAAAACCCCAAACCAAAACATGCTGTTTACTCCACCCTGTTCCATTTGCTTTATGAAAATTTTAATTTACTTTTTTCCACGCTTGTTTATAGGCTTTGTTCTGGCACTGTACCAGAAACCAGCAGCCTGGCTTCCTGTATGAAGGATGAAAAGGAGTAAATATTTCTAAGCGCTACCCAAAGTATCCAAATTAGGTGCCTCTGGTTCCCTATTTAACTGCAAAGGAGTTCCTTTTCCTCTGAAAAACAATATATTGCTGGTGCATCCTGAGAAGCAAACCTATTGCAGATGGATTTGCTGTGAAAATTGATCTGTACCGAAGATCTATTTCAGTACAGAAATTTAAAGATGGACAAACCATACCTGTCTGCACTTTCTCAGGGACAGGCAGCTGCTTGGCATTTGCTCTGGGAGGGGAATGGACTTGCCCGCGAGTTCATGCAGTGACCGGTCCAGCAGAGCCTGAGTCAGTTAAGCATAGGGTGTGTTGTCAGCATTTGTTTTTATCAGTTTTATCTAAACAAGAATCAATTACCTCACATCGATTTCAATACACTAAAGAGAAGAGAGTTCCTAAAAGATGGCAAAAAAGTTACCAGGTACTTGTTAGCTCCAGGAGGGAGCAGTCGAAGGTGATGTCAGAGAGACCTTGTGACTGCTCTGTTTAGGTACAGGCACTTTGAAAACTCAGTCAAGCTGTAACCTGCACATACAAAAATAATCAGGATATTTATTAGCTATTGAACATTCTGCCTTGGTGTAAGCACATGAAAAAAACCTGCACCTTGGTTATGTGACAGGAGCTGTGTCCACCTTTGATCTGGGAGATGAACTAAAGCATCCTGAGTACAGCTATGCTTGCAGACACTGATCTCTCTGAAGAGGTTTGTGCACAGTATTTTCTGAAGTCTACTGGTCATATATATATACACATATTTATATATGTTCATGTAGACACATGAATGTTGTGGTGTGCTATGGCCAGTTTCGGTTTACCTCATGGCCAGGCTATCTCCCCGACCCCGTCCCCCTGGGTATCTGGTTTCCCCCCCTAGAGGGCTCTGTATTTTGCAATCCTATACAAAGCCCGCCAAATTCAAACCCCTCACTCCTACCTCATAGGATATTTGTACCCTCCCCCGCGCCCTCCTGTTGGTATATATGTAACTGTAACCCCCTGTGCCCGTGCTTGTCTGGCACAATCCTGGTGCCCAAATAAAACATCTGAGGAGCCCCTCCGTTTGTCTCTCCTTCCTCGGCGTGCCTGTAACATCAGTGGACTAGGTGAACCCTTGCCAGACCTTCACCAGCCCTCCTGTGCCCCCAGAGCAGCTGGCCAGCCCCTGGAACCGCAAGTGGACACCCAGTGCCCCCACTGGAGACATTGCATCACATGAAGACAGACATACATACATATATATCTATATGTGTGTGTGTGTATATATATACACACACATATATAGATACATATATAGGAAGAAAACTACTGTATTTTTTTACTATATCTAGAATATGGGAGAGGAGAATGCCCTGTGAGTACTTTGTCTGGAAATTCCCAGAAGCCAACGGAAGGGAAGACAAATTAGTAACCCTGGGAAGACAGAAAGACTGCCTGCAGCAGCATGTCTTAACTGTTTTGGTATTCCCTTGTTTGTTTTCTTTTAATATTTGTTTGGGTGCAGTTGCTACTACTCGCTGGAACATGAAATGCTTTGTCAGCTCCTTGGATGTTTTTTTTGTTTTTTTTTTTTTCATGGGTGTGGTTATTATAACTGAACCACAAAGAGAAGCTGTGTGAGATGAGGACATAAAAAGCCACTTCTGTTGCATTATTTTTTATTTGGGTAGGGATTAGCAGGTTTCGTAGGTCCACAAAGCAGTTGCATAATAGTCTTTAAATATTTAATTAAAGTTCCATTAAAAAAAAAGAGGCAATAATGGCAGGCATTTCACATGCAATTCTGCTTTGGCACATCACAAAATTATGAAGGAGGCATGTGAATCGGAGGCAAGGCCAGAGGGAAATCGTGTCCCACAAGTGCAGCAGGATGGGAAGGCTAGAGGATATTGGTTACCTGAGGTTTGGCTCTGAAGCATCCAAAGCTCTAAAGGGAGGAGAGAACTGAAAAGTAACAGGGATGCTGGCAAAGCACTGCATGGGAAACCCATGGGGTGTTGGCTCTGACAGCAGTCCAGAACACACGTGTTTGTTTTTTGGCAGGACATCTAGAACTGCATTCCTCTACAAGAGTAGAAGTAAGGAGAAAGATGGAAACAAGGAGAGGGCAAGAGTGGCCATGGCTGAAGCAAGGACATCACCTGGGTCAGGGCTGCGCTCAGCCTGGCACAGCACAGCACGTTAAGCTGGAAGCACCTCATCCTGGAAAGGGAGCAAAGGTATTTTTACTATCTCCAAGAGTCTAAAACAAAGCTAGGTAAGATTAATGGACATTTATGGGGATTAGCACGAGCTAACAGTAGAGCCCGAACCTCTCCATCTACACTTCTCTTCACCTACAGTGACTGCATTTTTGAGGTGATGGAAAGGGAAACTGTGGAAAACAGACCTTCACATTTTCTAGCCTGCACTGTTACTTGTGGCACTGCCTGCACACATCTTTGTTTCTCAGCAGTTCAGGTTTATTTTTCACCTTCAGAATTACAGAAAGGGGAGACTGGTGATTTCAGTTTTATTTCTTTAGATCCCAGGGGGCCTCTGAACTTGCCTAAGCAACAGTTTCAGCTTCTGGTTAATATACCGATCCTTGCAACTTTCCTAGAGTGAGGAAAGGCTCTCAGCTTTGCAGCAAAGTTTGTTCCTTACCTAATTTGTGAATGCTCACAGCCTGTTCTCCCGGTTTAGAAAAGATAATGGAAGAGACACTGCTTTGAAGGGGAAAGACACATTACGAATAGGAAGAGTAAGGTGAGTTTTCTTACCACACACTGCAGGAAAATGGAACATGTGGCAGAGGCCCTGATTTTTGTGTGAGTGTCTGACACAACTTGCTCTAGACTTCAGACTCCAGGTTGGCATAGAACAGCACACACGTTTTCCAATCCAGACAAACTAGACCAGTTTTTTGCACCAACATTTAGAACTTTATAACTACTCAAAATCAACACCAATGGTTGGATTAATATTTTAATAATTGCACACTTTTTACATTATGAAAATAAATCATAAATAGTGTAAAAATAATTCTGAAGATCAACTTCTCACAAGCAAGAAACAAAACCTGAAGTACAAAACTGAAAGAAAACAAAACAATATTCAACTGGAAAACAAGGAGAAATTTTAATAATAAAAACAAAAGCATGCTGTTTGATTGGGTTCAATTAAGTCAAGACCAGTGGCCACAAGAAAGTGGTAGATAATAACAAATTAAAATAGGTGATTAAAACCTTGCAATTCTTTACACTACTCATCAAAAGAGGTCTTGTGACATATTTACAGTGCTAAGACACTCAAAATATTTCTCGTATTGATAATATGATGCTGACCCACGTATTCTTCCCCCCAAGCATTTAAATCCATGCCAAATTACTTTTCTTTGTACTTTTATCTCTTCTACTTCATTTATGAGACCATTTGCAATACAAAAATAACAGCACATATAGATGAACTTAAAAAAGTAAAAAATACAAATAAAAATATATAATATTTTCCAAAGGAAAATGTCAGATACATACATCTTAGCAACATTTTTAAAGTTGTGTGATGTTTTCACAAACATGTACAATAATATAAGAATATCCACATATATGTTAACAATATGTAAAACATTCTTCTAACAACCTAACTCTCCATAATTCTTCAGAGAAGTGTGCAAGTACCAATGGGATCTTGGAAATTCATACAATTTTTTTTTTAAAATAGAAACAAGTAAAACACTTACGGTCCCAGTTTAAGTTAAGGCCCCCTGCTTTCAAAGAAAATTCAATTTCCAAGCAGCATTGATAATTGGATGCATTTAAAAACAAATTGAAACAAAAACAACACTCCAAATCCCTTTTTAAAATACAAACTCCACTTGTTCCGTAGAGTATCTTTTTCAGAAATGATGGTGGCAGGCACTTGTTTCTAACTGCATTTAATGAATCCAACCACCATGTAAAATACTTTAATAACAGAGGGTGCAAGAAAACCTTCATTTGTACATTACAGCAATGCTGTCATCCATAAAAACAAGTTGCAGAAAAGAAAAAAGATCAGTTAGTTTTAATTCCAGTCACTGAAAAAGAATTTTTGCAATGACTACAAATTAGACTTTCTTTTGACCACTATCTTTGCAGATGTGTTTTGCGTGAGTCTTTAGTGTGAAAATTTAGGAATCTCATTATGTAAAATACAGAGATTTTAAAATGCAATTTAAGATGGTCAAGCAGCAGAGATCAGGAAATTTGAAGGGAAGGGTCACCTTCTGCATGCCTTGAACCTCTTCATCACTTTCAGTAAATAGGCTGAGAATATCTCTGTGGTTCTTAGTGAAGTACTCCAGATTTAGGTAAAACCCCACTGTTGAAGCTGGGGTGGTCAGTGGCACAACCCTCTCTACACCCCATGGGGATCCAGGATCTGAGCCATGTGTCCTGGCAGAGCCCCAGCCTTACAAGCACCACCCTCCCACAAGGACCAAAGGTCTGCTGATCTCATTTGGGGTTGCTTTGCCTCTCATGGCATAACCAATGGTCACACACACCCTGTCCATGGGTGTAATGCTCAGTGGAGCCAATGCTGACTTTCCACACTGTTCATCAATCTTAAGAATTATTCCTTTTCAAACTCTGTACTTTACACAAGTGCAGATATATGGATTTGATCATTCTGACACTCATTCATACCACTTACACCATAGACTAAAAGAATATATAAACAGCTGGATGAAGAATATCATTCTGCTTTGCTACACTATCAGAATACGACACAATATTCTAGATCAGAATTGAGATCAGCAATAAATAAAAATATAAATCAAAAAATACATTGTATCATTGCTCTGTGATTTAACATTTCATGCTTTACCTCAGGAAAAAAATAAAAAGTTGTCCAAAGCATCCTGAAAGAAAGCTTTCCCATAGTTAGTCTATGAATATGAAGACAAGGACCATGTATGTCAGACATATTCCATACAGTGCTTAAAAGACTTGCGGCCTCTGTAGCAGGACTTCTGCACAATGGGGTTTAATGCACTGGAGTAACAGGTAATTACAAAACTTAATATGAAAAAAATACTGAAAACTCTCTGAGAAATAAGAATTAATCATACCTGAAAAAGTCAGGGATATAGAAATTGTGTAGACCAATACCACTACACATTTCTACACCTGAAAATACTGGTAGAGGAACTACTGCTCCTGTCACAAACTAAACAAAACAAATCATATCTATTTGGAGGAATGCCACTAAAAGATACAACACCACACTGGCTGTTCAAACTGTAGCTTTGCCATCAAAAGGAAAAATATATACTAGCACCAGAAATAGTTGCTTCTTGAACAAAACAAACATGTTGCAAGTCTTCACAGGGTGCTTTACTTGATGAAATATTAAACCAAATTTTTTTTTCTTCTACTGACCAAGCAACTTTTCTAGATATGGTTGTCTCATTTCAATTCAATCTCTGAGATACAAATATTAATGCCAAATCTATGTATGTAGTTTAACCTTTCAAATTATCTACTGCTCACTCATGATCATTTATAAGGAATGAACATTTCATGATATTGAACAACACAAAGGCTAAAAAAGCTAAGTAAGATTATTTGGGAAAAAAAAAAAAGTATTCCTACCTGTCAGGAATTCAGTAAAGAAATTAATTTACAAGACAGAAAAGAAAGCAAATAAAGGTGCTTAAGTGTTTCTTCAGTAGGGTCTCAGTGTCAGGGAGTTAAAGAAGAATTGAGTTTAACTAACTTAACAGTAGTGTCTATAATTACTTCCTGAATGACAAAACCATGAACCAAGGTTCTGCTAGCTTTATTGGTGCATATAGAAGTGGATGCTTGGAGGGCAGTTAAAAAATGTAGGTACACAAATTAAAAAAAAAAAAAAAAAGAGTGCTAATGACAGCATGCATTTAATAGTTCTTTATCTTGTTGCTATTTCTTAAATGAGTTTTTTTTGTGGACATTCTCAATATGGAGTTGCTACAACATCCTACTTGATTTTGCACGTAAATACTCTGAGGGACCTTTAAAAAATATTTCATCTTACTGTATTGGTTGCCAGTATTTGATATCTTAAGAAACATTCAGCTTCTAGTCTCCACATCTGTAATATACCCAGCCAAATGTGCCAGGTCAGGACACTCACATAAGAGACTCTTTTCTGTCAGGCAGGCAGCTTGCTCTTCAGCCTGCTGGTTTTTTGAGCTTGTGCTTCCTAAAGAAGCAGCCTGGAAGTGGACGGTCAGAGGCTTACAGGGTGCTGCTCCTGTCCTGTCCTCCTCCTGAAAGGCCCTCAGTCACATCACTGCTATAAAACTCTGCTGACATTTTATATCTGGTCTGTGCAATGTGAAAGTTTTCACTGTGGTAATCATGACTATTTAAACAGGTTGATACTTGCATCTCTGAACATTTAGGGAAAGCAAAACAAATTTCCTCGTATCTGTGAACAGTTGTTTATTTCTAGCTATTGGAAAGATGGAATTGAGCAGTTAAAATACATATGTATTCAGTGTATAAATCTATGTAGTGTCAGATTTTTTGCTTTTATTAGTAAGATGCTACTAACTGGAGGCCAGTAAATTAACTTTTCATTTAAAAATCTGTTTTTTCCTCAATGAAAAGCCGGGTTTGACTCCAATATACCAAAATGAAAATTAAGATTCATCAAAGAGGAATATTCTACTAAAGTGGCATTTCCACTGATCTGAGATTGTGAAGCGATACAAAAATGTGACTCCATCTTCACATGGTTTAGAAATGATGGAGCAAGAAAAAATGTGCGTTCCAAGAACGGCATGAGGTGCCCTCATATGAATGGACACAGGCTGTCGTCTTCAACTTTAGTTTTGGTCTACATATGACAATTCTTCAAAAAGGAACTAAAAAAGTTTGTGATGATCCTGCTATATACATTAGGAACAGAAGTGATATAAAAAGAATTTCCATCTGCCAAATATGGCACCACTTCTCATAAATTAATCTCTCAAACTAACTTCAGTGCACCATATGAAGACTCAAAATTGTAAAAAATACCTCGTGGCAAAACTACAAATGTGCACAAATGACGTATTTCTAGCAATAAAAAAATAGTGGAGAAGGAAATGTTTCTCTAGAAAGCCATCTGAACAGAAACGGAGAAAAATCAACACATTTAACAGTGGAGCGTGGTGACAAGTGTGCAGTGATAATCACACAGAATTGTTTTTCTCCAATGTTTTCTGAGTAATAATGTCCACTAAAATCACTGTAACAACATAAAAGGAACAAGATTAATACCTCATTCTGTGAAACACAAAAATAAACTCTTTCTTTTCTAGACTTAAAGGCTTCAAAGACTCCAAAATAAAAACTTTTAATACTGAAACAAGATGAATATGTGGCTTGAAAGTATTTTCTTCAATGCCGTCATCACAAATGTTGAATAGATTATTGAAATGCATTCTTTATGGCAACCGTACCAGGAAAAGGAAACAAAATTAACCATTGCTTCCAAAATCCCACAGAGAAGTTCAGCTAGTTATGTGTAATTTGAAGTGAATAACCTGAAAATCACACCATGATACATACATCTCTGGTCAGTTCCATTGTTATCCTCCTCTGGAGGATGATGTGATTCATCCCCACCTCAAGAATGCTTTCTCCTCCAGCAGTCCCAAAATACAATGTGCAGAGTATATACTCTGTCCTTCCTCGAGTGAGGTCGAGAAGCTTCTAGTCTCAGGCGGTGTCTGCCATCAAATGATCCCTGCAGCACCTTTGTAACCTTTTCAAACAACCCACAGAGAAGTTTGGTTTCTTCTTCAAACTTCTTTCCCTCTTGATTAAGGACTCGACAGGGCCTGTTGTGAATGTCTTCACGACTGCGAGCAGTGCAAGGCAAATCGATGCTATCAACAGGCGGGACCCTCTTCGATCAAAGGGCCAAGTATCCCGCAAGACTGGAAGCCATCCACCTGCAGCTGGAATGCTATTCCCCAAAAATTCAAGGCCTCTTTTTATGCTCCTCTGGTTTATCTCTTTTTAGCAATGAGCCATGGTGTGACTCCCTTGAGATGACAAAAGGAAATGACTCAGAAGCTGGAACCAAAGGTCACGGTGAGCAGCCACTCATGATCACACAACAAGCAGGTTTGGCACACAAACTCATGCTTTGAGTACACATGAGCAGATGTGGGGTCATGAATCAGTGATGTGTTTAAGATGGACATGAAAGCCAAGTCAGTAAACTCCAACAGCAGCTGGTACAGTACATTTCATAGCAGTTTGCTCTTATTTGGTCAGAATTTCTTGTAAACTAGTTCATAGACTCTTTGTCCATGCATATCCACAAGCCAAAATATAAGAATTTACAGAAATATTAATTTCTATTATTGATCATTGTTTCAAGATCTCTCTCTCTCATTAGAGAGACAATCTTTTCAGGTTTATCCTGCAGTTATCGTATCATCTAACTGCAGATGTAGGTGAAAAAAAGATGTATGTATGGACTACTGCAAACAAGTAGAAGCAGCTACATGTAAACATATCTCAGACTTGTAAAATCAAATTTTCCATTTTCAACTATAAATAAAAAGGTGGAGCACTATATACACAACTTCATGCTTATAAGGTTAGATTCATCACTGCAGAGACAAAAAGAGATACAGATGAAACAAATTAGTAAGGTATTTCGGACATCTATTACAAATATATAGATAAGGCAGAGCTGCAAATATGGTTAGTTATTTCCTCAGCACCAGCTACTCTTCAGAGATAAATGCACCCAGGATTTCACTTATGCTTCAGGTTTTCTGATATATTATATGCCAGTATCCCTCTACCTATATTATTCTGAATGCTATGTTTTTAAATCAAGCACTGTCTAGGTTAAATCTTTACTAAAATAATGTTGCCAGTTAATACTGCCATAAAACACAAAACCCAGGAGGATATATTGAAGAATAGAAAAGTAAGGCAAAGAAAAGGTCAGGGTACACTGTCCTTCTCAGTATCCCAGAAAATCAATATAATACTAGATCAATAGAAATATTTTGACAAAAATGCTACATCCATGGGCTTTTATAATGAAAAGGAAGCTGTG
>VYZT01053073.1:30900-46523 GCA_013400735.1 Pomatostomus ruficeps
TGATGGGAGGAGCCAAGAGGGGTATAAAATGGGGAGCACAGCCGCGGGACCTTGCTTTTTGCCTTTATTGGGGACTAGTCTGGGTATAGTGTGGTGCTGGTGATAGGCCGATTTGCCAACTAACTCTGCTTGAGGATATCCAAGCGAGACCCAGCACTGTCAAGGGTTTTGTGTTGGGGTTTTTGCTGTTCTCAGCCTCAAGTGTCTCTTATCACTGTGGACCTGGATTTTTCCGTTTTTGTTTTATTACCCCTTTTTGTTATTAATAAACCTAAGTTTCTTTTCAATTAAACTTCAAGAGTTGCCTCATTTTTCACAAATGTCACTAATGCTAATATGTTTTTGCAGTGCAATTAAGTTTCTTAACTAGAAACTCATTAATCTCAATTTGTGTGATGTCAGTCCAACAGCCAATACTGTAGAAATATTTAAAAACCAAGAAATCATAAGCTAGATGGTCAACTTGATATCTATTCTTACAAACTAGTTTATCTGTTGAAATGGGTGCTGTTATATGAATTTGGTCATAGATAATTAGTAATTTATATAAGGAAAACCACCAGAACACAGAAGACTTGTTATAATGAGAACTTGGATTAATTGCATTACTTTGTGTCTTATGAGAGTCCCCTTTCTCTTTGGAAAAGAAATTATTGATGCAGCTAAAGCAATTTTGGTGAAATAAGTTTGCTTGCATGATACGAATATTCCCTAATTTATGGGGAAAATTTCTTCCACAGAGGTCTCGGCTATATCTTCCCTGACTTTTCACTGGGAAAGACCTGCCTTTGGCTCCTAGTTTTCCTTAAATACTCTGGGAATTTTTAAGGCGGGTGTTCAGTCTGTATTTTGCCCTTAAGACTCCCTGTCAATCCTCTTTCTGAAACTCCCCAAAACAGTGGTTTTTTGAAACACTTTTTGAAACAACTATCAGATTTGCTAACTACTTTATCCCATGCATTTTCCTCAGGAAACAGCGTTTGTCTTTTCATTAATTTTTAGGGGGACGAAGGTCGAGTTCCTAGAAGATGGGTCCTGCAGCCCAAGAGAAAAAGTCTCCATAGGCAGCTTAAATCACAACAGAAGTCTGAAAAGGGGCTAGCTGTGCCACACACAACTCCCACAAAGAATTCCCTTGCTCCCTTGCAGCTGGAAGTCCTATGTTTGACCTATTTAGTTAGTCTCTGGGAATAACAGACTAATATCCAAAAGCAGCACACTGGACTCTGGAACACTAAAACATTTTTATATCCTGAGTGTTGAATCTCAGCTGTTCCATTTTCACATTTTATTTGTATAAGTGAGCTTTTTACCATCTTTCCATCTTTTCTTCCAGGAATCTTCTGGAGCTTTAGTGGCTGGATTTTGTCTGCCTGTCTCTAGCTGTACAGCTGTATAGACACACAGACCCAGAAAGTCTGGTTGCAAGGGAGTTCTGGAGGTTGCCCAAGACTGCCATTGTGAGCAGGATGATTCCTGACCCTAGGTCAGGTCAGACCAGACCAGGTTTTGCAGGGGCTCCCTGCGCAGTGGTTCAGCCCCCCTCTCTGGGCGAAGTCTCAGTGCTGTGCTGTCCCCTTCTGTGAACAATTGCTCTGAACCTCTCAGGAGCAGCTTGTACTCCTGCATTTCTCCATTTGCCACATTTGCCATTACNACATTTGCCATTACCCAGAAGAGTTTTGCTCCATCATCTTTTTATCTCCCCATTCAAGTAGTTTGGCCTCCTTCTTGTCAGACTAAGCCAGTCCACCTTCTCCAGCCTCTTCTATTGGCTGTGTTTGCCCCAGACCCCTGCCAGCTTGGTAACCTTCTTACTTCTCAAATTTCTCAAGTTTTTCTTGAACTGTGAGGCTCAAAAGACCATCTGCAGTACTCAAGCAATCTCACCAGAATTGATTAGAGAGGTATAATTACTTATTTTTTATCTTCTGGATGCAACTCTTCAAGTGTATCCCAGGATGAGAGCGTCCTGTTAAGCTCATCCAGTTTGGCACTTGCTGTAACTCCCACTCAGCACAAAGAGCATTTTGCCCTTCACCTCTCTGAGCTGGCAGCTACCAGTTACACCTTTCAACTGACAGCTGCTCTCAAGGAGGAAAACTGATCACTTGTGACAGACAGATCTGTATTCTGACAGTGAGCAAGACCTCACCATTCCTTGTGATTACTCTGCCAGGTCAAATACTACCTTTATAATACTCATAGAGCACCTCCCTTAAACAACAGTTGGTCTGAAAAATCAGCACCTTACCAGTGATCTCTGAGAGCCAAAACAAAAAAGGGGGGGGGGACGACAAAAGGGAAGGATGTATTTCATAATACCCTTTTCAATGCATTCTTGGAAGTGTTTTGCCTAACCATGTTAAGAAATGAACTCCCAACTCCCATGGTGACCTCTTAGCCCTGCTTCTTGTTTAGGACACCATAATGAGAAATGGACCTAGCCTAACCCCGCATAAGTTATCTTGACAAAAACATATGTCTGACCCAGAAAAATCATCTGCTGCATGTATGGACTTTTACATTAAGTGGCTGGTGTGAGTTCTAATCCAGCAATTTTAGCAACTGGGCTTAGTGTTGGATAGAAATAGCAGAGATTTGCTCATGAAATTTCTCTACACACATTAAGTCCTGCATTGCTTTTTACTAAGCAGATTCCCAAGTCCCTGTGTCTGGACACTGAAAATGAAGTAAGGCGGTTTCTGTTAACTTCAGTCCATTTGGTTTACCAGAATGGCAGAGTATAGGATTCAATTTCACTCTACAGGTATCACAAAGTACTTAATTGCAAAAAATCTTGCCAAAAATAAAAATTCAAACAGCTCCTGTCTTATCCACTTGGTGTGGGACAGGTAGCATGTGCAGGCACGGTGCACCAGGATCAACCATTATACTGCAAATACTGCCAGGGAGCAGAGCTGAGCTCTTCACTATAAAATTACTACCACAATCACTAATGCCTACATTAAATATTTCAGGATTTTCAACAAGTGTAGGATGGATTGGAGAAAATAAGCCTAAAAAATGGGCTGTGCTTTAGGACATGTTGATATTTCTAGTTCTGTACATACATTTTTGTGGTTTTTCATGATTTTGCTCTTGCATGTATATGTGACTTGCCTTTTGGCACACAGTAAAAACAAAGGTAAGTTTCAATGGGATAATTTATAGCATAAAGACAGCAGAACTGACTAGCTGAGGAATCAAGCAACAGTTCATAACACTGTGATCACCTTTTCTCCCTTTTCTCCTATATCACCCTTTTCTCCTCGAGGACCAGGGAAGCCCTATAAAAACAAAATGGACAAAGATAGGTTGACTTTTATTCACATGCAGGTTAAGTTTTCAAATACCCTTGGAAAGCCTGTATGATTTCCTGCCTGCCTGATATGTAGTGAAATATGATTTCACTACATGCTATGTACATATGTTATGTGTGGACACATGCATGGACACAAGAGCATGTGAGACAAGTAAGTCACAGTTTGGGAGGGACATTTTGGCAGCTACAGGAAGAAATCATACCACTCAAACTGGAACTGGCAATCATCCATGCTACACAGCATATGTGCATTCTGAAAAAGACTCCTCCAAGTTAGGGATTTCAGTGTAGGACTACAGAAAAAGACTTTCAGTAAGTCTTTTTAGCATGCCAAGGAAAGAGCCTACGTTTTGAAACGTATCCTTTACAGGCTATGGAATTATTCTCTTTAATTAGAATAAATTTAGTTAACTAAGTGCTAGTGACTCCTTGTTCTTCTACAAATGAGTCATCTGAATATTTTCTTAGCAAGCATTTTTTTCAGCCTACTGACATCGAAAGGACCAAGTACTTGTACTGCTAAGCACTACTATCTGGTGGTGTCTGTCGATAAGGGCTGTACATTGCACAGTCTTTGTCCTCTTTGCCACAGAGAAAGAGCAAATGCAGCATTCAGCACAGTCTGCAGGTACTGCATGCACACTGAAGGGCAGCAAAGATGTGCTCCATAAGGATTTCTTGGCAGACGCTTACCGACTCCAGAGAGTGCTCTGGTCACACACATTACTTACATCAAGGCCAGGTTCGCCATCTTTGCCCTGCCAAAGAACCACAGGAACTGCATTAGCATCCCCCAGACAAGGACATTGCTGCCTGTGTTTCACATTTCCAGGAACTGATAACCTGGCTGCAAAATTTTGCTTGACTGTAAAATTATGTTTGCAGGCAGATTCCAGGAGCAAGCTAAAAATACAGAAAAACTTACAAAATTTTATTTTTAGTTTGCAGGAACAAGAAACAGAAATTGGATTTTTTTTTTTTTAAACTCACACAAGTGACCCTCAGATAAAAATGTGTGGCAAGCTAATTTAATGCTTCATGGAGCCTGAAAACTGTCTCTAGCCACTGACTCCTGATCCAATTAAATGGATCCAATTAAGCCACAGGTCTGTATTCCAGCTTAAATTAATTAATCAAACAGATTGGACTGGAGAGAGTACGGAAACACTGAAAGTCTCCTGGAAAGGCTGGTTGTGCCTGGCCAAGCACATTTACATGACTTTCCTTGCATCAAAGTACAGAACAGACGTGTATATGTACACACCGGACCCAGTCATTAGCAGTGTAAACACGGAAAGTCAACTGATTTTATTTGGGATATCCTCACCAGGCCAAAGGAGGTTCTCCCTCATATTTAAAAAATGGATAATATAATTAAAATTATTGATTTAAGGCACATAATTTCCATCTATAAATGAGCAACAATGAAATTCTCACATTGCTTCTGAGTAGATGGCACAGAAATGAGAACAAAACAGGTCTCTGAAGTGACAAACAAAACAAAAATATAATGGTGAAGAAACCTTGCAATAGGGAAACCCAGGCACCTTACTGCCATTAAGAAATTCACATCTTTCCACAGCTCCTCCTGAACTCCTGGCACTCTTGCATGTCCCCAGGCAGCTGATGGCCAAAGGCTGCTGAATCAGGAGCACCTGCATTCTGCATTTCCTCTCCCTTGCTGGTTCATGTCAGGTCTGTTTTGTTACGTGCATGGGTAGGAACCTCAGAGTGTGATACAGACCACTGACCTTGCACTGTCAGGGTTTACTATCCGTCTTTGCCTTTTCCAACTAATTCTACTGCTAGGTGAAAATCAGCCATAAAGCACACAAAGTTTAATCAGGGAAGGATGAAAAGTGCAGTGTGTACAAACTCTGTGGAACTTACGGGCACGCCGTATGGTCCTCTGGGTCCAGGGTCACCTACAGTTCCCTTCTCACCCTAAGAAAAGATTACAGAACAAGCAAACAAAAACAGTGGCTATCTTAGAAATGATCTCTACCAAGTGCTTTAGGTAAAGTTTATGCATTCCTAAGTATTCTGAGTGAAAAATATCCAAGCTCATTTATTTTTATTAAATGCTTAAGGGGGGAAGAGGTGTGTCTTACTTTCTAAGTAAAATGACTTTTTAGGCATATGATATCACATTCATTTTTAAACACATTAGTAACTGAAAATATTTTTCAAGTGAACTTGCACCAGTGTCAAGTTTAAGCTTTTAACAGATTAATGTTGCTCTCAGTAAAAATCCAGTGTTGTGATCAAGACTGGGAATATACAGCCTCAAGCTCCAACACAGCAGCTGAGATGCAACACAGTGACAGGGAAAAACAATGTGTCAGTCATAGCTTGTATTTAAGTAGGCAATGCTATTAACAGTGACATTGTGAAGATTATCCTATGCAGTGTGCTGAGTTACTAATTCCTCTACTGGATTCTAGATAAGTGATGTAAATACCCTGGTTTACTAAAATCAAAACAACTGTATTAATATGCAAGACAAACAAGTACAGAGATTACTCCAGAAGTCTGATCTCACTCTGCACTAAAATCCATGGAAAAATTACCAGTTTCCAGAGGGGTGCTGCTAAAATCACTTTGCAAGCTTAAAATAGGTTAAACTTTTCCAAATGGAATGTAATCTCAAGGCGACAAATTTCAGGCTGACAGTAGTAATCACCTTTGCTCTCTGATTGTTCTTCATCAAGATTGATATGAAGTTAAGCTTCCCAAGCCAGCCAGGACTAGCCCGGAAAACGGCGAGCACAGCTCCCTGTGAGCTTGGTAGGGAGTCAGGGCTGGGAAGAAGGTGTGGAAAGCAGTCTTGTTTCAGACTGTGGTGTTCTTTCTTCTGAATTAAATCCATCAGAAAAGCAATTCTCTCTGGAAAGAACTAAACTGCTCCAAGTGTTAATTAAGTAAAAGAAAAAAACCCTAACCACCTCTAGTTTTCAAAGCTCCTACTCTAGATTTGTTAGGCAGGGTGACTTGGATCCCTTCTTCAGCCCCTTTCCTGAACACACCCCAACACAAGGCTTCGTGCAAGGCTCCTGATGTGCAGGAGTGCTGTGTTTCATCCTAGCATTCACCCCACTTATGCTCCTGAGATAATTCTCTGTACAACATTCTCTGGGTTATTTACTACTTACTATTAATTCATTAATGACTCTATCATTAAACACAAGACAGAGATGTTGATGTGTAGCTAATTAATAGTGGTGATCATCGGCACAGCCAAGTACTTGGCACAGCTCTGAAAATGGACTGCTATGTCTAAAATTCATTGACTATATTACACAAAAGCAGCCACCAGAACAAACTGAACCTTAACCTGTGGCTGAATATTCCCAGCAATAAGGAGTTTGTTAGAGTAACTGACATTTGATCTGTTTTAAATACTTTATATTTTTACTAAGGTGGACACTTGCTTTAGTCTAGTGGTAATTAGATGTGCTATGTCAGATCTTTCTGGATTCTGTTATTCTCTTGCTAATTTCTGAGCAGCATTTAGGCTGGATGCCCTGGTAGGACAGTAGGAGGTATTGGAAGTAACAGCTGATTTTCAAAACAATAAATCCCTTGCAGCTTTAAAGCTTTTTGCTAAGAAGAAACTAATGTGCTGACCTTGAAGGTAAGAGCTAAAAAACTCTTTGATCAATACTCAAAATATATCAAGACTTGTTACGTATCTTTTTTTTTTTAATCTTCAACACCAACATGACTGTACAAAGTCCTCTCAAGATAGGCTTATAACATTGCTAAACATATGGTAGACATAAAGATACTGAATGTATCAGTCTAGGAAATAATTTCATCTGTTATGTAAGAACATATTTGGAGAACTGTATCTCAGAACTTTTTTCCTCCAATACAAAGCACATCCTGAAACACGTTTGGAATATCAGATGAGGTCCTGAATGTTCATGGATTATATGAGATTGATAGACTGTCATGAGCATACTGCCATCAACCATCACAATTTCCTTCAGGGTAGCAGATTCTGGCAAACTTCAAGAAGGTTTTTAATATTTTATTGTGAGACAATCCATCAGCGTTCAAAGAATAGAAACCATAAAGTATGTTTTTGCCTCCTATTTCACTTCAGTCTCCTGAATCATGGACGAATATGAGTTACCATTTGCATGAATAAAGCTGAATAATTGGTATCTCCATTAGGATAGATAGGGAGATTTCATAACACTGCCATGGTAAGAAGCATTTTAACCAAATTAAAGAGAATGCACTTTCCCTACTAGTAGTAAATGTGTGTAGTGATGACAGTATTGCACAGGCTACACATCTGAAAGCCAAAATCAAGCTCAAAACCAGGTCCTTGTCATCAATGAAAAAAACCCCAAGAAAATAATAATAAAAAGGAAAATGTGTATTTCCAGCTCTCAGATTACTTTAGCTGGTCAAGAAGTTGGATATACATTATGCCTGTCATCACCCTTCAGGCTTACATGTCCTCTTTCATCAGTAGTAGTTGAAGATGTCTATCTGTTTTCCAGTGTCCTCTACTTTCACTCAAGACAGTATACAAGTGAGATTAATCGGTGCACAGTCAGATTCAGAGGCCTATTATGATCTACTCCTCCATTTAATAACAATGGTCTCAGTAAAATCTCTCTAAGCACCTGGCAAAATGGTATTCTAATAGCTGAAGAATTTAGTAAGGACTATGAGACACCAGCCTAATAAATTATATTAATTCACATTATTAATTACCAACCCACCCTAATTTGCTCAAGTCTGTTCTACCTCAGAGTAGCAATTCAGCATCACCTCGAATGCAGCCTGTGCAACAATGAATTCATGATTATTCTGTAAAATAGCCCTAAATGCCCTTCTAGATTAATACTGGCCCAAGGTTTTTCTTATCAATACAGACAAAATGTGGTCCTATCCAGTGACAGTGAGCAGTGACCCTATGCACTGTTTTTAGTTAAAAAGTCTGAAATCTGCAGACAAAAACTTTTTTCTCCTGCTTTCATAAACAACTTCAACAGTTGCAAATACAAGTTGTAAAACTGCATTAAGAACACATAATTTGTTATTTAAATAATGAGACGTGTATCAACACTGGGCACCTGTTACATAACTATGCTACAATCAACTCCTCCTCCCAAATTGTATTGAATAATTAAATGAACAATTACAGCAATAATCTTGCTAGTTGCCTGCTTGGGAAAAAACTTTCCATCTGTCTTGTGAACTTCCTCCCATTCACTTAGCTCCACAGAAAATGGTGGGTATGGAGGAATTTTTTGCACACCTTGAGGTCTCTGTTTTTGCAAAGCTCTCCTTCTATGCTCCTGCAGTTACTAAAATGATTTACATCAGATTAGTTCACATCCCTTTTCTAGCTACTGCTTGTCAACAGCCACAGTAGGGCTTATTCCAGATCCAGCTGTATGACTTCTTATGACTTTGCATACTCTCATAAGAAAAAAATACTAGTAGTTCTTCTCCACAGACTAGAAGAATAGTTTATATTATATTTCATTGTCAAAGACATTTCAACTGGTAGTACATATGCATATCCTTCAACATAAAAGCTCACAATGCAAGAATACAATGTATGGTATTTTTATATACTTCTACATGCATGTCTCATCTAAATTATTTACTTAAGACCAGAGGATGATGTTCAACTAGCTTTTCACAGAGTTGGCAGAAGATATATTATGTTCTAATTGAAGGAAAAAAAAAAAGAATTGAATCTGTAATCCCCTAGAAAAACAGAAAAAATAAGCAAGTGCTTCAGGCACTTAACTAGCCTGAGTGGTGGTAATTATAGCCTACTGTACAGTCTATTTTGGCCTCTGCTGCATGTTTTGTATTTACCCCTCAATACACAGCTCTGTGAAAATGAATCTCACCTTCTTCAGACGAAGCTAACTGGACCTCTGCCATGTGGCTGGGTCCTTAATACAGCTAGTCTGAAGCTGTTTTAGCACAGCTGTTTTGTTAAAGTGAGGAAGTCAATGTTCTGGACTGGCAACTCTTTTGAGTTTTTTAGTTAGGATAAGATATCATCTTCTGGTTTGTTTTAGAAGTTGGTAGTTGTATTGTTAAAGGTGACAGGCTCAAAGATTAGAGTTCCTATCCTATTTTCACTGGAGAAAATTTACTGTGAATATTTCAAATTAAATAGGAGGGCTCCTATCTTCTAAGCTAAAAAGAAAAAAAAAGAAGGAAGAAAAGTTTAAATTTTGCAGAGGCTGGAGATATTTTTCCTGGATAAAAATACTTGAGTGCATAGAGGAGAGAAATACTCTTTTTTTTGCCATTGCATTCTTACATAATCAGATCACACTATCTTCTTTAGTACGAGTTTGCTCTCAATTTACACAAAATAATGAAACCTATGAAAATCATGTTCTATATGATACTGTGAACTAGCAAGTCCTGTCTATTTCTAACTGATTAGTCATTTCAAAATACCAGCTCCCCTGAAGTTACAATGTCAACCTTAAACAGATAAATGCAACTGGAATGCATATACGGTTCTGGGCTGCTCCTCTGTGGGTGAGATACTGTTCTGTTCAGTAACACCTAGGCACAGCATGAGTACCCAGATGACATTTTTCCATTGTGGCAGTCACTTTGTAAAGAGAAGCATGTGGAACATATACTCACTCTCTCTCCTTTGGGACCTGCAGGGCCATGGGGACCAACTGGGCCATCTATACCCTACAAAAAGGAACAAGGAGGGTAAAAGAGAGGTCTTGTTCTTACAACTCTCTAGTTTTAAAAGCTGTCTTGTAGAAAAGAACCAACATGGAATCAGTCTTCACTGGTTGAAAATTTGAATTTAATAGTGATGCAACCTATTTGTCTTTCAAAACTCCACCTAGAACCTCTCCTGTTACGAGGCAGACCGTCTTTCATCTATTTGGAGTTTATGACATTCATGGAAGCAATCACATTTACAAAGATCTTAAACTGATTGGAAGAAGATGGAAGCATCAAAAAAGGGGTTTTTTAATTACTGTTTTATTTTTAAAATTGATTTTTCTTAAAATTGAAATATCCACCTGTAAGATGGACTTACCAATTGCAGGGATCAGTGAGAATCTTACTTTCAAGATATAACTTTCACTGTATAAATTTCTTTATCTTTAAAGAAAGATTTAACATTTATGGTGTGTAATATAACAAAGTCTGTAGATGAACCCCAGCACATCTTGCATGTCCTTCACTGATTCCATCTTAGCACTGAACAGCTATGTTCTCCTGTAATCTAAATCCCTAACCTCACTCAGGAAAATCAGCAACCTAACCAAGGCAGTTGTCCAACCAAAAATCAAAACTCAACTGCCTTTTTAAGATTCAGAGCTCCTACTACAGAGAATGACATTCTCTTTCCCACACTTACTGCCCTAAGAGTCTGCTTGAAGGCCCCTCTTCCGCAGCATGGAAAATGCCTGCAGCATTTGGCCCTCCCTTCTCTGTGCAGAGAGCGATCCTGGATGGCAGAGCCCCTGACAAGCACACAGACTCTGTCATGAAGGGGACACAGAAAGACAAGGGACTCACCTGGGCTCCTGGCTTTCCATCTAAGCCAGATGCTCCCTGTGTGGTTAGGTGGAAGCATGGATGACGGGCACGACACAAATGACAAGAACGTGAGATTAGTAAGTGGTGCTGATGAATAAACACAATTCAAACACAGTACAAGCTGTGACAGGGTTCTGGAGTGGGTATCACATTACCACAGCATGTTAGTTAAAAATTCACATAAAACACCAAGAGCCTGAGTCTGTTTGTTCTTGCTCCAGTGTAACATCACTGACCCACCCCTGCCCTCACATCACAGTATATTAGAGGAGAATATTGTCGGGCTATAGGAGCGCTACAAACACCAGATGTTAGGGTGTTTTTGAGCCTTAACACAGAAATATTTACTTTGCAATTTACTCGCATGTTTTCTAATTTGTAAATAGTAACAATACTGAACACTATACATAAAGGAAGAAAAATGTGTGCTAACTGCGATAGGAAATATTTAAGTGCAAGAATATGGCATTATGCAGCCAACAAAATCTGGATCCTGACTACAATGGCCTCATTCATTTCCAAGAGCCCGGGAGACAATCACATTTCCTGTTTTCCCGATGTACTCCCAGTTCAGAGCACAGTCAAGGGCTGCAGCGGGCAGCCCCAGGCACACCAGGCGAGGAGCCCCAGCATCCTTGGGGACGGGGGGACCCCTCGTGGATTCTGTGGGAATAACAGAGCAGCAGCCGGAGCGGCAGCGCAGGCGGGGATGTGGAGGCAGAGGGGACACCACCAGTCGGGACACGGGGAATTAGCCTGGGAACATCGCCCTCCTGAGAGAGCAAAACAAAATAAACCCCAAACAAACACAACTGAAATCTCCAACCAATTCAATAAAATGAGCCATTTTTTGAAACATCAAACACCTGGACTTTGCTCCTGAAAATGACATTTAGAAGTAGTAAGCAGGAGCAAGACAAGATCTGTGTAAATTTGGAAAACCTAGTAGCATATTTTGTTCTGGAGTCTCTTCTACCTTGTAGTCATTTTCAGGGCATCTGCTCAGGCCTCCAAGGCTCACTCTCTACAGAGATGTAACTGGCAATGTGAACATGAGCTTTTTTTCTCAAAATAAATTAAAATTCTCAGTGAAGTTGACCGTGTCCAGAGGCCCTGCAAATAATTCCTGAAAATACTAATCACAGAGGTTTGTGTTCCTTTGGGTCAACTTTCTCCATTTTACTGTTAACAATTTAATCACTGGGAGCAATCCTCATACAATAACAACAGCAGCAAAAAGGAAAAATGAACTTTTTTTCTGAGAAGAAAAATAAAGCTACCTTTTCAGCATGCTTTCAAACACATAAAGTATTTTCTATTTTATCAACCTAAATTTTAAGAACTGTGATGTTTCCATATTTTTAAGGTTCTTCACTTCTAAGACAAAATTTATGCCAAACACTCAGAAAGGAAATTTTCTAAAAAACAAGGCAAAAATAACTATCCAGGAAAAAGAGAAAAAACCTAAATTCCCTGAACCAATTTTTAGCTTTCCTCAATTAGATCTCGCCATTTGAACTGCAGAAGTGCAACCAGAAGAAGAATAACTGAGGAGATGGGGGAAAGGGAAGACTCCTTTTTTAATGGAAACACCATAGAACACTGAAATAACGGCATGACTAATGTAATGGGGGTGATGACATCCTTGTGACACTGAACGCTCTCAACTGACACACAACAACAAAAAAAACCCCTGACAGCAGTGGGTGTTACAGGATGTTACATGGGATGATAGCACATAGGGACAAAACGAAACAAGACTGATGCTCTGCTCCAACGTGATGTAGTCTGCGTATGCTATTGAGTAAATCAGAGTTGTTCATCAGGAGTGAAAAGAGACGTTTGTGATTTGCACTGAAATTGAATAGTTGGCGTTTTTTACTTACTGGAAGACCAAGGGGCCCTCTGTCACCCTTTTGACCTGGTTCACCCTTCAAGCCTTTAAGACCATTTAACCCTGGTTCACCCTAAACGTAAAAGTATAAATGCCAAATTTTTGGTGTTATAAGGGGTGTTTAAGCTAGGATAGAAGAAGCCAGTCTCAGAAACAGCTGCAAATTCCAGTTTGAAACAAATTCAACCTTCTCCGTTTACTGGCAATTTACATACTGATTTAACAGTGGGCAAAAGTACTTCGGAGGTGTCTGCTGGAGATTTAAAATCTGTGTGAAAAAAAAAACTACAGAAAACTTATGGGTAACAGATTTTTTTAATCTTTTCCTAATAATTATGGCTATAGTTAGATGGTTTGAATTAAGCATGAGTTTCAGGGGGTTTTGGAAATTCTTCATATCCCATAAACCACCCTATGCAGGTAATACAAACGGAAAGAAAACGTTCATAAAAATAACCCTCAAAACTGTAGGTTTCTACAGTGGGATCTCCTGAAAAGTACATTTGGTAAGGAAGTAACAGTTTTCCTTACAGCAAACTGGAATTTGCAACAAAATCTTACACAAAGATATTTTAAACCTTTAAGCATACATAATAAACAGTAACAAGTTAAAAGAAATAGTATAGATTACACAATGCCGAGCTGTTTGGGAGGTCCCCAGTTTCTGTGTTTATACAGAGAAATTTTAACAATGTAAGAAATGGCACTTGTTGTGATTGTTAAATTATGCATAGCCTATTACATTAAACATCACTAAGATGATAATTTCTGGGCTCAGAGCTGCCAATAAATCATTCTCTCATAATGAAAAACTGCATCAGCATGAGGGCTGCTCAGTCAAAGAGAGTATTGACTACACCTGTCTCTTCTGGGAAACAGAAATACATGGGTATTTCATCCAGGCTGTTCCCCATGGCCTCATTGCTAGATTTCCCTTTGATCTATTATGTTACCTTATATTATATTCATATTTTTAAAAAAATCTCAGTAGAACCTAGTCTGCTTCTTTAAGTAAATCCAGACATCATCTGCCTGCTTTGCACCCTAAGTAGCCATTTCTTCATTCTTCTAATTGACTCGATATGACTTTCAGAGCAGTAGCACTGGAAATGCTGAAGTTTTGGAAAAAGACCTGAGAAATCCCACAAAAGCCTGAATCTCAGTCCAAAAGCCTGAGGAGAAAGCAGGGCTGGTGCTCAGATGGAACATACGTGGTTTCAAAAAATGATTTATGACTTAAGTTTCCTGAGCCAAGGTAACACAGTCTCATAAGGGGTCAAACCTGTGATTTTCTGTCTCACACCTTTAAAAACCCAAAATAACTGCCAAAACTAAAGAAAAAACACCCTCTCCTCCTCTTCCTTACTTTTTGAGAAAGGTGTGATTAGGGAGCCATAGCGATTTAAATGATCATGCCTGACAAGACCACTGGCCTTAATGAATACAGTGTCATGCTGAATTTTAGCTTACTGGTGACTACTGAATTAAAGCACAAATTAAAATATTCCAACTCTGCCAAAATTCTCTTCCACTCTCCTGAGCTGTTCTCATGGGCTAAGAGAGTTCCTAAAGCATACGGAACATGTTTGAATTGTATTGCAGACCTTCCTGATCATGAATTCCAGTTTGGAAAACATGAAAATGCACACATCAGTTTGTGATGGTGAACCCACATAACATGTGAAGGAACTGGTCAGCAAAATATCTGGTGCCTAAGAAAGGCCATGGACACTGGAAGAAGCAGGAGATACAAGACAGCATAAATGAAGACGAGTTTATCTGACATAATTTCCTGAGCCTGCAACATGCTTTTGTGTTCCAAAGTAATTCCAAGTGCAATGGTAGCTTGGCCTTAAATAGGAAGCTAAATAATTTAGTGCCACATCCCAAATATTCATATAAAAATGGACTCAGCCAATACTGAGGACAAATACTACTCAGAAACCATCACAGAAAATTTAAAAAGCTTTTAAGTTGCTAATATTAAAATCTGCTTTAAGGTTTAAGAATATCAGAAACATTTACTAAATGAGGCATGACAAAACATAGCTGCATGCATTCAAGAGCAAAGCATACCACTTTGCAGACATAAAGAGCTCATCTATTCAAGATAGGTATTAATTTACCTTTGGGCCAGGCAGTCCATGAGGTCCCTGAAAATAAAGATAATGTTTTTCATTATGAAAATGCACCACAATTTTTTGAAGAGTGTTTCTGCTTTATAGGGATACAAATTACCCCTGTATTTCTGTACCCTCAAAAGAAATGCAGCTGTCAATAAAGCAACTGTAAACACCTGATTCTGAGGAGGAACCAGACCATTAGCATATTAACACTAACACGGGAATGTGCAATTTGTTTCTCCACTTCCTATGAATTTTAAGACATGCAAAAAAAATTCCAAATTAGGTTCCATCTCTAATGGCCACATAATCTGAATAACACTTTTAGTAAGCAGGCAATAAAGTAGGAAGAAGGCTTAAACTATTTCTAGCCCCTCTGTTCCTCCCAAGCTTACCATAGGGCCTGGAGGACCATGTGGCCCTGGTGGTCCAGGTGGTCCTATGATCTACAGATAAAAAACAATGGCATTAAATCATGCAGAGCAAAGAACTCCCACAAAAATACCAGAAGTCAGGCTGACACTTGTTGGCAAGCACTTACAAAAATACCAATGCAACAGTGACCATTGACAGTGTATCTAGACAGGGCTTTAGGAATGGGAATTATTTTGATTTGAAAGACAGGGTACCCAACGTGCAGATCTGCCTGTGCCATATGGCAACGTGCCTGTCTCCAGATTCTTATTCCTAGGGTCTATGATACACTCTAAGACAC
>VYZT01053073.1:46570-58932 GCA_013400735.1 Pomatostomus ruficeps
GGGGGGGGGAATCACTGTAAAACAAACAGTACTGAGCAGGTATTTTATATTTTATGGTATGTGCTCTTTAGTTCTCTCCTGTACAACTTAATCTACAGAGCCAGTAGATGATGACGTGTTATTTTATTCCTCCTCAACACTGATGAATGGAAATATTCTAAATTCAAGCTAGGCTTTGGCATGCTTCCAAAATTGCCCTTTGTCTCTCCTTTTATTTCGTTTAGCCCACTTGTACCAAAAATTCTCTGAGGTCATTAAAATAGGTAATCAGGTTGCTCAGCATTTAGTGCACATATATTCTGCACTGGTTTTCCGTGTTCTCAACAAATCCATGGAAGGAATTTCATGATAATATATCCGGCTTAGTATCACATCTCTTCCTGGATTAAATCCCGAAGGGTTGCTACCATAACCTGAAGAGTGGCAGCAGGGATGCTAAATCAGGTCTCCAGACTCAGGCACTGCTACAGTAGCTGTCAGTGGTGGCAAGAGCAGCAACAAGATGCACTTTGAAACTTAAGACAGATTCCACCATCTGTGAAATCTCCTGAAAACGGTAAGTCTTCCTTCAAGTGAAAATAAGCAGAACAGGATGAATGAGTTAAGGCATTAATTTGTAATCAACTAGTCTTCTTTTCATAGAAAGAAACTTGGGGATGCAGGGTGGTTTTTTTTGTGTCCTGAGGCGGCACAGGGCAGCCTCTTTGACTCCTCAGAGCTATGGCTTCTGTCACCTCTGCTCTGAGGTCTCCCATCTTGCTGTGCTCTGATAATGTTAGAAATCCACACCATAAAGGTACTATGTAGAAGTTTGTTTGGGATTTTTGGTGGTGGTTTTTTGTTTGGTTGGGTTTTGGTTTTGCTTGTTTGTTTGTTTGTTTTTTAATGCCTTTACAATGCTTTAAAAAAAAAAAAAATCGGGAGAATGTCTGGCCTCATACAACTATCTCACCCTGGGTCACATATGTGAAGTTAGTCTAGTCTGATTCTCACTGGACTGAGATTCCCAGAGCATAAGGTGTTGAAAGAGATTATGGTTTGTTTGGAGTTTTTTCTTTCTTCCCCATCTACCTTTTGATTCATTACAGAGCCAGAAGGCTTTGACTGAAGTAAGCAGGACTTGTCCATAGTCATAGAACAGAACAGAACCGTAATTATATCTTTAAAATGTCTTAAACTGTATTTAGCTCTATGACCAGAAGGCTGTTCATTCTCAGGAAAGGTCAGTCGTGAATATCAAGTACTGTTCAGAACCAGAAGCTGGAGAACCATTGCTGGACTCCTGTGTACACTGCAATGCCACACTGAGACTTACCGAAGGACCTTGGGCACCGGGCAAACCAATGTCTCCTTTTTCGCCTTTCATACCATTGGCTCCCTACAAAATCATCACAAAACAGCATTTATAAACAGCTTCAGTCTTACTAGCAACCAATCCAGAAGTGATAATATTTATTTGCAAATAATTACCATTTTAAAAAAGAATAACACAGCACACATACAAAGGAAATATTTTTTTAAAAAATTGGGTACTACTTTAAAAATCATTTTTAACAAATATAAACATGTTGTGGCATGGTATTTATAACAATTCCTTAAACTGGCACTTCATTCATTTGCATGTGTATATATATATATATATATATACATATAGAGACACATATCTATAAATAGGAAGAATGCCTCCCATAAATATTAATGCATTTTCTCTCCCTCCTCAATCTAAGTCACCTGAAATTTCTATTCAGGACACAGCTCCTCTCTCCTTGCCCAAGCTGTGCTATATATTACAAGAGAGGTACAACTTTGGTCAGCCTGCCAACTGATCTCTTTCTTCCTGACACAGTGTTTTTTTTCACTGTAAGTGGAATAAAAAGTTGTGACAATCTTACACCTCCTCCTAGCTGCAGAACAACCTCAGAATTTTCTCCTCAGTGCTTTCTGTCCCATTTGCAATTTATCAGCATTGTTGGAAATTCTTGATAATGGAAGAGATAAAAAAATAAAAGTATTTCTGCCAAAACTAATTAATTAATTTTTCATACTCACTGGTAGACCAGGCAGTCCAATTCCTCCCTTTTCTCCAGGCATTCCAGGATCACCTGTATCTCCTTTTGAGCCCTTAGGACCCTGAAATATGGACTTACTCAGCAAGTCATGTAAGAAAGTTAGAGACACCAACAGAATTCTAGCTTTCATCCTAATAAGCAGAAGTCACGTGCATGTTATACCTTTGCTTTAAAATGCAGAAATGCAGACATTATTAGATCACAGAGGATGCAGCAATACTATAATGACCTTTATTAATTATTATCACGTGATTATTATTTGGATTATGAAATCTAAGTTACAAGTTGGGACCACAGAAAAAATATCTTGAAACAACCTATGGTTGCTCACATGTTTTTCACTACAGGATTTACACAAAATATACCTGCTCTCCATCAGCTCCTGGAACTCCTGGGGATCCTGGTTCACCCTGCAGGAGACAAGACGGAACTAGATTATCCCAATGGTCCCAGACACCAGAAGAAAGAGCCAGAGAAACAGTCACAATTAACAACAACAAAGCCAGAGAATATTCTGTGAAAAAATCCAGCATATATGTAAGAATTATATTGAATAAACAGTCCAGCTGATTATGACATTACACAAACTTTGGGTTCTATATTGGCCAGACAGGTGTATTAAAAAAAAATGGAAAAAGAAGACAAAATCCCAGGGGTGAAAAGACCTCAATCCAATGGAAACTTGGCCTGCTACCAGAATAAATACAGAATCACACCTCACGATTTATGTAAGGCAGAGAGAGACTTCATGGGTTTTTTCTCTAAGTCACCCAGTGAAGGGGTCCACATTGTCCACTTGTTTTATGACCAGTTCCTGGGTAGCATTCTCTAAGGGAGCAAGTTACATTGATGGGTGGAGTTGAGGATATTGGAAACAAACCCCTGTAATGTTGAATTCTGCTTTACATTGTAAATTTTGAACGAGAACACTCACCCATATGAAGGAACACAACCTCTGCCACACTCCAACTTCTTTGTGTTTTATAACATACTCCAAGCTGCAGAAATGCTGGGTAGATGATAATGCAAAAAGCAATTTCTGCACACTTGCCTGTACACTCTATTATCAATTTTCACATAGAATGAACCTTGTTTCTCACTATTTCTCAAAACAATGCACATGTCTAATGTGATGTATTTCCATATGAAATACTGGATAAAGTCTAAAATTGAAATGTCTACTATTGTTATTGAAGATACACCTATTTGCTCTTGGAAGAGCTTAGAGGCACTGGGACAAGACGCAGTATCTAGTATTTAAGAAATAGGAGAAACATCACAACTAGTTTACAAGCATTTAGGAAGAGTTCACTAACTTCAACACTTTATAAGTATAAGCAAAATTTTAAAAAACATATACAATTTTTAAAATTTTATAGAACAGTGCACATTATGGTGCTCATTGTCTCTGTGTGGGCTGCTCACTAACCCTTCAGTACTATGTAAAAGCACCAGCCAGGTGGTATTATTAGGCTTGGGTTTCCAGCCAGGCTCCTGCCCACACATGTATGTTGTAATTTTTACTGGCATTAGACAACACTGTACTTATTTGGGTGAGTACCCCTGAGATATAAAGGCTGCATTCACATGCACTCATACAGTGGCCAGTGCTTTTGCACATAGTTTTGCCTACCTCATTCCCACTCGGCCAGAAGTGAGGCATGGCAGCCATTGTCTGGTTGTGTGGATACTTTGCAAAGTCCTAGGGAGCAACCTCAGCGCAGATTGCTGAGTAAGATGCTTCTGCACTCTTTCAGTACTAATTAATTTTGCTGCTCCTTAGTTGAGCATCTGTGTGTGGCAACTAAACAAAGCCCTTCTTCTGGAAAGCTACATTTAGAGAATCTGGGATACAAAGTTGGAAACATACCATATTTGGTAAATTTACAGTTAAACAACTGTGCTGGAAAGCTCCACATTTACCTGTGTGTACACATCATTTAAAAAATCCCAGAAAATACTCCAACCTTAAGATACAATGAGTAAAATAAGGAAGATCACCTTTGACCCTTGCAGTCCTTGGGGTCCTGGTGGTCCCGGTGGTCCCTAAAAAGAAACATATAAACCTCTCAGCTTTTAAATGAACTCCTGAAGAACTTGTCATGTAAGCACAGGGTGAATGTTAATATAGCCACTGTAACAAAGTGGGTTAGATTTTTAACACAAGGGGAACCAAGACCACTTATGGACAAGCTGTTAACCTATGACAGGTGTCAGCAACCACAACACTACCACAACAGTGTTAAAATAACAGTGTTAAAATAACAGTACAGCTCATATTTTATAATAAAGTCCTCTGCTCCCATTGATGAAATGGCAATGCTTCCCTTAATGGAAGGGAGACCAAAACCCAGTCATATTTGCCAGCCCTCACTGCCTGATCCAAAACAATCTGAGACCAGGAGAAATCTCCAAGCAGCTGCAAAGAGGATTCTGTTAAAAGATGCTAAGTGCATCTAGGGATACTCAGTGCTTTGTGAAATTGGCGTGGAATGAGCTGTAACCATTTCTTTAATTTTTAACTCAGGCTATGTACACAGTGTCACGTATCAAATACTGGTCTGGATGGTGCATAGTGGGGATGCTTTAAAAAAACCCCCGATAACATTTTAAAATCCCCTGCATTAATATAAGGAAATGGTATGTAGAGATGGGAAAATATGACTAACAGCAATCTTGCCAAGAAGAACCTGAAACAGAAAAGAAGAATGTGTTTTCCCAGTCTTGCTCTTAAATGAACTGAAGTTCTGCCATTAATTCAGAAGGAGCAGAATTGGTTCCATTGTTGGATGGCTTTCAGCAATGGCTCCTCTGCTATGGGAACACCAAGCAAAGAAATCAATACATGTTATAATGAACCAGGCTGACATCCAATGAAGACATGTCCCGAGCTAGCAGAATTACAAACATGCTGCAACACAAAGGGAGAAGTTCTACAAGGCACAGTAAGTCATGCAATAGGAATTACCGTGACAGTCAGGGTGGCAATCCTCTGTTGGCAAAATGTATTAACAAGAGTTGTCAGTAGCAGAATTAAACAATGATATAAATAATTCTGTTTGCTACAGTTATAATTTCCACAGAACCTATGCTGTGTCTGGGAGACAGCATGCCTTCAAAAACATGAATAAAACCCCTGTTATTTTTAATTCTTGGTGCTGTATTAGCTGCTTGATTTCTGTGGGAATTAGGTGAAGACAGTACTTTTGTAAAATTTAAAAGATCAAATAAACAATTACTAAATAGCAAAAATCTAAGCAAAAGTTTTCAAAAAGGCGTTTTTTAAACTTTTTAAGGAAAGAGTGAGTTAGTGTCTGAAGTTGACCAAAAGACTAGCCCTAATATTTTGCAATGTCTGCAGGTTTTGCACCAATGTTTAACTAATAAATACGATTCTTAGAGTGGAGATACAACATCAATTCTCATACAAAAACGCAGTTCTAAATCCAAGACCGCCAGTCCACAACTCATTTATATATACTACAATTCTGCTTTGAATGCTTGGAAAGACAAAGAATATTTTCATCATGGAAGGAGGCAAAATATCATAACGTGTTGCTCTTTTTTTTTTTTTTGGCCACAGAATCTAAAAGCAAGTGGAAAAGTATTTAAATGTAATTTAAATGCTTGCCTATATTTTTAAACTGAGTAAAACCCCCAAATATTGCAGCTTGCATATGTTTCTTTTTGCCTGTGAAGAACTTACTGGCCTACATGGAACAAGAAATATTTTGCTTTTCTAATTGTTATCCAATCTGCAAATAAATGTTTGCAGATCTTCTTTTTTAAGTTTTAAAAGAATCTTCATATGTCAGTGCAACAATACGTACTGCTGGCAAAGATCTGGAACCTACTCAATACAAAGTACTTGAACAAAATTGTTCTCTAACACATGGCTTTAATATACTCATATCCTTTGTATTTCAACATATTATTGGAAATGTATCAAGAAATTTAAAAATACTGAAAAGTTCAGGTATGAACATAACTAGGTATGAAAACCTAAAATAACCGTTGCAAGTTAATGTTTACACGTTCACAGTAATGGATCCCTTTACAACGGCAGATATTTTAATATCTAATGCTGTAGTTCCTACAAAGGTGAAACTTTTGAAACTACTGCTTTTTGCCCCGGGAAATTCTGCAGAACAGGTGTGAAGAGCAATTTTGACAGAGATGAATTGTGTATTTGGTCCTGCAAGTGAAAGCCACATACTCCCAGCAGGGGTCTTGCTCAAACCACGATGACAATTTTAAGATTGCACATGAGATTGAATAGGAGGCACAAGGCGAAGTAACTAAATTGCTAGACTGCTTCATGATTTATTACTAAATTCTAGCATAAGACAAGCAGCCCATATCTTGCAAACTCTCGTTAACTTCTTAAATCCGCAGGCCAAATTCTGTGCAAGTTCACAGCTTGGTGCTGAGCACTGGAGGTTCTCATGTACTTCTGTGAGAGAACTGCAAATCTCAGAGACCCTAAGAATTTGGCACCAGGAGACTTAGGAATGGGTGTTTGACATCTGAAAGGACTGAGCTGGATTTGGCAAGGATATTTTCGACTGATCCTATATAATCTTACTTACACCCTCCTTGCACAGCCATTCCCATTAATATCAATTATTTGTTGCCCCATATCAGAAGGTGATGACATTTGGAATGATTTGCAATGGGATAAAGGCTTCCTAATATGTTTCAACCACTGCAAAAGGCTTTAGTCCACTTTTGAGGCTTCTTTATATGCTGCAGCTTTTCTGAGAAAGCTTGAAAGTAACACTGATGCCAGAGTTAGGATACAAAGACAGAATACAGCAGATACAGGGGCTAAAGCTCCTGGTAAATCTCTGTCTGGTAATACACAACATTAATTTCAGGCTACTTTAGGCATGTAACTCAGAGAGGGATTTAGATGACAGAAGGTTGTGTGTCTGAATTCCCTTACAAGCAAACCAAATGAGGTAAACATAATGCAGAGCCTCACAACATGCCTATACAGACTTTCTCATAGACACAATCAAAGAGTGGACTCAGCCTTAGCGACATACAAGGCTTTCAGATTTTAGTAAAGGCAGTGAGATTTTTTAAAATTTTTTGAACAAGTCTTGAAAACCAAATGACTGGCCAGACATTTGCCCACTCCCATTGAGTAAATGCAAGAAAAAAGTTCACTGGCTTCAGTGAGAAAGTGATCAGATGCACAATTAGCCAAATCCAGTCTTTAGTTTCACATAAGCAAGCCATTCACTTTGGCAGAGTTATACTGCACAGAGTTTGCATCTGAGTATGCTGCAATGTAAATCACCTTGACTGCAATGACTTACGTCATCTTAGTCCTTTGCTTTTATGCAAACACTCATTCATTCCTTTTGTAACCCCACTTTAATCTTCCATAGTTTTCTGCACACCAGTCAAAATAGGTTTTCCAGAAATGAATACTTGAGAAGACTGGTGCTTGGTCCACTTAATGTACTCAAGTTGCTGACTGAATCCACACTGTCCTGGGGTGACATTATGAAGCCACTTTATTCCTTACCTGCCTGCTTAATGCCCACTGCTGCTGTACCTTTAAGAGAGACCCGAGGGGCAGGGCCTGAGCTGGGGTCGGTTTAACCGAACCAGCACGTGCAAGGCAGCGATAAAAGCGGCTCGGCCCGACGGCCAAGGGGGGCAACGGCTCTCGGAGAGGCGGCAGGTGGGCGGCTCTCAACCGAGACTTCGTGAGGGAAGGGCTCTCTGTCCCATGCTAGTTTGAAAGAGGTTTTGTTTGTTTTTCCTTTACCTCTCCCTGGCCTCCCTACCCTCTTTCCCATCTCTCCAGCCCGGGGAGCCTGCGGGGTGGCCCCGGTGGGCAGGTGGGGTGGCCCTGGCCGGTCCAAGCTGCGAGGAACGCCACGCCTGTGAGTGAGGAGGCGGAGTCACCAAGATCCACCAGCTCCGCCCACTGTGCCATCGGCTCCTTGCAGACACCCTTTTCGTGTTTTGTTCTCTTTGTTTCTCCCACTTTCATTTTGTGTTAACAGATAGGTTTTTTTCCGTGTTAATAAATAGTCCCCTTTTTTCCTTCACTTTCATTTGCTGTTGCTAATTTGTTTCATTGGCAGAGGGAAGAGTGGAAACCCTTTTTCCTTGGGAGAAGCCACTCATCCCTGAGCGTTTCCTCCTGAACACCTTTGTCTCCCAAACCGAGACACACACCTTGCTAATTGAACAATGTTACATGGTTTCCAAATCTCAAGTATTCTGCTCTTTGCATTTTATAGGAAGAGGAGGAGGAAAACAAGAAAAAAGAGAAGTGTCAATATTCTAACACATGAATTGAAAAGCAGACACTTGTCTTGAACCTGTGTATGTTGTTTATTACATGAATTCAGCACTGAACTCCAAAGACAGCAATGAATTTGTTTTGACCTCATTAGATGATGTCAGTACTCTCCAGGGAACATGAAACTAATTCACTCATCTAATTTGTATCAAGGAAACAGTTTGTCTAGCACCAAACAGAAAACCTGTTTCCAAATAGAGAAAGCTATTCCTGATTAATAGGCTCAACAGTGTTGCACACAAAATGTTTTCAAGCTCTAGGCAAAAGAGAAATGCAGTGCTGTCAAATGACTTTTTCCCAGACCAGACTACGCCAATTCAGCCTCGTTATGTTTGCATACCTGCAGAGCTTCATGGATATTGCCATTATAATCAATTATCTCTGTTGCACCTTGATCACCCTTCTGTCCAGGTGGTCCCTGTAATACATCTTCCATTAAAATTTTGAGACAACTGCTGAAGACTATTTTAGACTCTTAACTACTGACACATGCTTTGACTTGTGTGGTGTTGGACTCTTACTATACTTACAATATACTACCACAAAACACAGAAGTTAGAAATAAAGTGAAGATTGCTTTCAAAGCAAAACATTTTTTTTTTTAATAAAGAGAAATAAGCAGGTCAGTACACAGTGACTTTTGCTGCAGTGGGAAAGCTAATATATGAAACCTCTGAGGGAAGACATTTAAGCAGTTCCTACACTCCAGTTCTGTAGTGGCTGTGAACGATGTCAGAAAATCTGGCGTGTAACATCCTGCCCACAATTGTGGCTAGGAGACTGCTTCAAATAGTGATGTTAGTCATATTAAAGGCCAGTTAACAACCATGTTCCAACAGTGTCAAGTGTCCAATTTCACCCGGAGTTTTAACTAGAACTACTGCTACAATTTCAGTTCACATGGACTGAATCTAGTACAAAACAAAGAGCTGAGGAGTAGACTTACCCGTGGACCTGGAGATCCTGTGTCACCTCTGTCACCTGTATCACCCTATGTAAAAATGATAATTGAAAAAAACAGATATCCCATTTGACAATATATCACATGGTTCTTCCCTTTTAAATATGTTTTCCTGTATGAACTAATTTACAGGGCCTCTCAACTTAAACAGAATGTGAATCTTATTTAATTAAAGGAAAAAGTCCTTCAAAATCTGTGTAGTCGTAGAATTGACAATGATGCATTTGGTTCTGTGTGAATTATCAGAGTATTGGTTTGCAATAAAAAAATCCCAAAGAATCAAAAAATGGGCAGATTACCAATCAAGCAATTTGCATAACATCTCTATTCTGAAAGACACTATTATCAAATGCTAGAGGAATGAAATTGCTCAGCCTGAAAACAGCCAAAAACTTCTTCAAATGCATGTTTCAAAATGTATAAACTTTCCTTTCTGTGATCATGCCTCCACTAACCTTCTGAACTTCCCTGCTCTGAGTCACCGCCTCCCCTACAAACACACCAGTACTGTTAGACTTAGAGTTTCTTGATGCCCTTTCTATGACAGGCTTAAGATCATTACCAACTTACACACAGATTTTTCTTCCTGGATATTAGCAGTATGTTTCAAACCATGGAGGGAATTTCAAACGTGTATACAATCATAACCCAGCATTCACAATTCATTTCACAGTCACTTCCATAGCAAGGTCTTATATTTTTGTATTACTCAAAGTTCATATGGGTAAGAATTGCTCCTTTTGAAATCTAGAGAACTTTGTTAGAAGTCAGGGAAGAATGATTAATTCACCAGTGGTAACAGAACACATAGAAACCTGAAAACTTTCAGAGAGCTAATGAAGGCATATGGAGAGCAGACTGGTGACAGGGCATAATCAAGGTTGTGCCATCTGCCTTTCCCTTCAGTGCTGTCTTGGCAGCAGCTACTGAACATGCCACTGGAACTGTTAAAAAAATGAAGATCCCAACCACTAGATTGACTTCTGTGGGCCAGATTTTCATGACAGGTATGCAGGTAAAATGAAAATCATATCTCCTTTTTTGATAAAAAAGGAATGAAAGGGCATATCTTTATAATTTTGGTGGAGGTGCCTAGGTACTGTAGAAAGATGAGAGGCAGATTTAGTCTTCTACTCTTACTCTGATGCTTTAATGCCCTCATCAGTTCCCTTGCCTTCCAATGCTTCTTTCTAGTGGGAATGAATAAGGTTAAATGGCACTTGTTTAATCACTTCCTTAAGCACTTAAGGCCGCCCTTCAAGGACCTTATCAGTACTGCAAACAGTATCACACCAGCCTACATGGTCCTGTCACCCTTATTCTGACAGCAGACTCAATAATCACCTACACAAATATATTTTCATTTTGCTTTGACTCCATCATATAACATGAAGGAATCCAGTAAGAATAGTATTTTCACAGCAGATAAAGTAATAGAAAAACATACATTTTATCTCTCCATATATGTGGACCAACTATATCTATAGAGAGATAAATGGGTAGATAGATATAACCAAAGTAGTCTTCTTTAAAGCAGGTAAAAAAGTAATGCATCCAACAACTCTTGCCTTTGTAGGACTTCTGGCCATCATATCTCAGACTACAGTGCTTGGAATACCACTGATTCCTAACTCACCAAAGTGTGGATCCATAAAATTATTGCAAACCCAGTAACAGTATAATCAGGCATTGGGTCCTGGCATGTGAGAGAACTAATATACATCACAGAGAGAAACCAAGTTGCATGCGGAAAACAACAGCAGAGTGGAATGGATGTTATAACAGAAAAAGGATTAGAATCACAGTGTTCAAAACCCATATGACTTGACTAAAATTTTTAGCTAATATTGAAGGTCAGAAAGTTTCACTTATAGAGAACACTGCAGATTGTTACACGTTCTTTTAAAGAGGCAAGTGAAGTTTCTGTTAAATGTTACAAATAATTGATCCTAAAAATCATTGTGTTAATTAGTCCCCTAAAGACTGTTTCTTTACTACTAACCTTTGACCCTTTGGGGCCTCTAGATCCAGGTTCACCTGTTTTCCCCTGTTTGAAGGAAGATAGGAGAAAAATGGTAGAGAAATGGGAGTGCAGAGAAAAAGAAATTATTAATGACTACCTACAGTTTGGAACAGCAGAAATACTTTATTTGATATTACCAAGATAATGAAACTTCAAGGGCACTTAATTTAATATCTCCCAAATTAATGTATTGTTTAACACCAGAGTGCAATGGTCAGAGATTCCACCATTCCAAAGGAAAAGTAGTATTGGTATTAATAAAGAGTAGGCATCATTTTCACTGGTTTTCAGGAATGAGCTATGCCATACTCCTGAGAAATGATAGCCAAGAGGTAGAGAAGACAGTTAAATATTCTAACATAAGGAGATTAAAATAAAGTGTTACCACAACTTCTTTTCCCAACAGTTCAGGTGAATACAAACTAACTGGCCAAGGAGCACAGAATCAGCCTTATTGTTTTCAAAATGCATTAGAAAAGAAAAACTTGACAGTACCAACACCAGGGAAAATACTAAGACAATACTAAAGTGTAGTTAGACTGATCTCTTTCTTGGAGAGCTAGAAAACAGCATGCAAAATGGATTTTCTCTGCATTCAACAGCTACACTGGTCAAAGAGTTCAAACTTCAATGCTGAAAGTTAGGGTCCTGGAGGTCAGCACTTCAGCTGGAGTGAATTAGGCCAATTCCATGACAGTGTATGTAGATAGTGACTTTACTCTGTAGACCAAATAAGAGTCCATTCAGGCTGCAGTTCCACAGCTGTGAACACAAAACTGCCATTGTCTTCTGGACTGATGGAGAGCATTTGACAGCATTTTCATTTAAAAGCTCACTCACCAAGTTTGTTCTACTTTTCAGCAGGCAAAGATGTGTTCATAGGTGTAAAACTAACAAAACATTTCCAGTGTAAAATCAGACTGACCTTTGGTCCAGGAATTCCAGGTTCACCTCGCTCACCCTTCCCGACAGGGCCTGCCTCTC